>JAQIXU010000655.1:0-27282 GCA_034701245.1 Strigamia transsilvanica | reverse complement strand
ACCACGCGTTTGGTTCGCCTCTACGCGTGGTCGTAATGGCGTCGTCTCGGTCCAGTTCTTTGGTCCCTTCGAGTTCCCACCGTCGGAACGCGATTGACTGCTTCTTTCGGAGATCACGTAGCAGTTGAAGATATCCTCAATCAATCCTATCATTTTCTGTGTGTTTGATGTAGGCCTGACGGTGAGGAGGTTTTACTGCTGGTTGTGATGTGTTCGGTATTTGGTTCGGTTCTGTTCTCTTGGCGGGAACTTCCCTACCAAATAACCAACATCACGTGCTTTCGGCCGGCCAATAATGTGGCGGCCTCGGTGATGTACTCGCCCGAGGGCATACACCTGGGCGAGTAGCGCGGGAAAAACACAAAGGGAGGAAGCGTGAGTCGTGGTCAGAGGGGTTGAACAGCAATCTGTTCTCTAACCACAGGTGTCCCAAGGGGAGGTTCCCCCAGGGTCACCACAATTCCCATATAAAATACATCCATAACTTGCTTTACGGACAGGAGACGTTTCTGGAAAGTCGACCGCAAAGCGAAATGCCATATAACGAATCAGGGGCCGTTCCCCCTGATTCGTTATGGAGTATTCTGACTTTTTGGCCGTATATCGAAAAGCTTAGGCCGTAAATCAAAATTTAGCCATATTGGCACAAGGACGTTATGGCGAAATGCCGTATAACGAGGTATAAGTGTACTGTATTTCTTTGATTAAGAGTCACACTCGAATAATATCCGCGGCTATAATTCGAAGATACTTCAATTCGAGGTTCTTATTTGATGGATTACAGAATTTTTAGGCACAAAATATGGTTCTGACAATCACTCATCGTGCTCAGTATGTAGTGACCTCAAATTTATTTAATAATAAATTCGAGTGTGCACAATATTTCCCCCTCTCTTATTGTAACACTCGCCTCGGGATATTGCAAGTGGCACACGCCAGCTGCACCTTGGATGAGGTGATATAACGACTTCTGTGCAGCAATTGCACCGAATCCGTAATTGTTGCAGCAACGACGTTGTGCGCAGACTCCTGAGCAGATTTTCGGGGCTGGGCCAACGCCGTTTGCGCACTTTGAATCCACGTCTTGACTCCTGGACACGCATCGCTTCTGCTTCTCAGAACTGTGCTTTGTGCAATCGAGACAACTTAAAGTATCTTGTTTAGGCTGTGTTTTACACAGATTAAGCCCTGGACTAGATAACCTGAGTTATCAAGTCAACTTATATCATTTAATACTGATTTTGCTTTAGATTATTCTAAAGCAAAACTCACGCTCTTGAATCTTCACTTCAGGGCCACCGTTGAGCTGCTCCGGAGCCACACCAGAAAGAAACAAAGGATCGCGTGAGTGATTTGGCGCCATTGCCGAATCGGACATTTACCTCGTTTAATACTTTCAATAATTCCATTCCTAGTCATATCATTATTATGTATAATCATCTTAATAAATACGTGTGCTTATTATATATCGATTTCGTTGTTGTTTTATCTTGTTAACTACCCCTGGAAGTTAACGGCCGTGGATAGAAGACCCTTCGTGGCATTCCAATGGTGATATTTAGTCAAATTAACCCGGATCACCGCAAGTATATTACTACTGATAACCTACCAGTATGCATCCTCACATGAGCTTTCAAATGTGAACTTTTGAAGTAGGTTTTATCGCAATCCTTGTATTCGCATTGGTAGGTCTTTCTTCGCAGATCCCCACTTTTAACATTCATTGTTCTTGTAATGTTTGAAATCAACATAGGTGCAGGAAACAGGGTTCTCAACTTGGATACTTTGTTGGCATCCATAATTCCATTGAAAACCATCAATGTTGTGGATGTGGAATGTCCAAAGGCAGTCATCGGAGCCATGAAAACAGTTTGTCCAGGTTCATTTTTGATTGAAACAGGAAGCAGAGGAATAAACTGTGGCAACAACTTGGGAGCAATAGCTACTGGTTTGTTGAAGTCTGCATTTTTGTTGCTCGCTTCCTCGCTAACACTTTTTAAACACCGCTGATTTTGATGAACCGCTGGTAAACTCTCATTTTGACACAATTTTGGTTTTGCTCTGGTGTCTTGAGTTGTTGCTGGGTTAGTTGATCTCTGCGTGATAGCTTGAGTTGGTGAACTGCTAACAGTTGGTTGTCTAGCAACAGATGAAGCTCTCACTATGACAGACACAGGAACTGATGTGATCACTGCTGGGCTTGGGGTTCTGGGAGGTGTAGCTGGACTAGAATTCAGCAACAACTGTAATGATAATAAGATATTAGATCATTGCTTGATTGATGGCAATCACACTATGTTGTATTTCAACTGTCCATTTCCTGCAATCTTGACATAATTGCAAAACCCTGGCAGGTGACCTACATTTTATTTTTGAAGCCTTTTAGTGAACCAGAGCAGAAAGAACACTTGGCTCACAAACCAGTCATTATTTGAATTATTTTGGACAGCTGATTTTCTCAATCTTATCAAAGAAAACCTTCAACCCACTTTACTTATCACTTGGCAACCATGATAGTCATCATCAAGAATTTGGGTTTCATACCAGCAGGTCAAAGCATATTGCGGGAGACTATTGGAAATGTCGATAACATAACAAAGCAGCATTGAGTCTGGTCAGTGCTTGGATGGGTGACCGTCTGCGAATCCAAGTGGTTTTTCCATTCTTTTGTGATCTAGCTACTGTTCCTACAGCAAGAAAATCTGCTACCTACAACTATCGGGGTTTCTGTGGTTTTCCCAGTTTTCAGTGCAAATGCAAGGTTGGGCCTTTACGCAAGTCGTCCAAAAATGGAGACGATCAAATTAATTTGACAGCAGTTGTGACATTACTATTTTTGTGCAGCCTTCAGCACTGCTTACCTTGCTTACCGCTTCGCTCCAGTCCTGGCGAAAACACGATGTTATACAGTCAAAACTCGTTATAACAAACCGCATTATAACAAATTTTTGAAAATGACTTACTTGGTTGGTCAGCCATAGAACACCATGTTAAAAAATTTAACACCATGTTAAAAAATTTCGATATAATGAACTCTCGTTATAACAAACCTATTTCTCGAGACCCTTGCGATTCGCTATAACGAGTTTCGACTGTATGTTAATTTACTCTGTTAAAATTTCATGTTTTAGTGCTATTTACAAACCATTAAATCCAAAAATTCATGCAGACACCAAACACTGCTATGAATGTGTTGAAATTCAAATTCACCATTTATTATAGAATTGTCTTTGAGGTAGTTTCCGCCTAGCCTAAATCAGTCAGTTGGCTAAATTTATAATGCATTCAATCCTATTAAGACTGGTTTTAACCATTGAGTCTATATTTAAATTAAACACAGCAGGACAATAAATTGTTCTCTGAAGTTGCTAAGAATAACCCTTGCCCCAAACCCAGACTATTACTCTAAAGTGTTAACACTGCCTTGCATACCCTCCATTATCTTATTGCACAGCTGCTTCTAAATAAGTGCCCCATGAAAAAAGTTGGTTCACATTTAAACTGAAACCGGATTAAGATTTGAATTGCTTGTAAGCCTGCAGTCAAGGTGGGGCCAAGTTAGGCAAGTCAAAAACCTGCATCCTGACAAATGTAAGACATTTTTATGTTTCCTAGTTCTTTAGACAGCAGCACTTACTGAACATCTGCTAAGCGTTGTGGGATTTGGGGGGCCCTAGTGTTTAACGATTTTGGGTACACCAATACCTTGCCATCCAGCCAAATTAAGTTCCTGGAAAGTCAGCTGTATAGCACAATCCGGTACAACGAATCATTTAGCAATGTGGCCATGACAATAAACATACGCAGGGGATTTCCCAACTTTTTGACCGTAAATCGAAACTTAGCCATAATTCCCTAAGGTGGTTATAGCAAAACCAGTATAAAGATGGGCCGTATAGTGAGGTGTACGGCAGAGGAAAGTTCCTCTGGAACCAGCAACATGATGGGTCACAAGCCGACCATCCACAATTGTGACCACAAAGAAACCCCAAAGTTTGGCTCTACAAATCTCAGTTACCTGAGCAAACAGGTGGGTCATGCTTACACATAGTAGAAGATATAAGCAAGACAACCTTGCTGACCAAATGGTTTGCAAGCCCTCATGAGCAGTAGTTGGTCTTGGCTCAACTCAAGCATTGGGAAATACATTGGGAACAGACCCCTAAACAGTCCAATAAAGACTACAAAATAACGGGCTCAATTCCCTTTAGCGAAAATCGTTATAGCGAATCTCATTTTAGTGAAACGACACGTCTTAGCGAAAATTGAAAAAATGCATAGCGCAGCGAAGCATAAATCCCTTCGCTGCGCTCCGAGCTGATTTCTAAACATCCGTCAAGTAAGTAAATAGACAAAAATATCAGTCAAAAATAAGTCGGGTATGCCGCAGCAACAACATGTCGCTAAAATGACTTGTCCACGCATTATTTCACTATAATGAATTTCGCTAAAGTGACCGAACCCCAAAATAACTGGGTTCCCACTTGACTGAATAACTCAACAGAAAAGATTCAGAGCTGAAAATTAATCTTTTCTGTCAGTGGTTCCCATCTGGCAGAAAAGAGGGCAGCAAACAAGATTTTCTGTCCTGTTTCAGTCAAGCGGGAACCCTAATACCGATTTCTGTCTTATGAAGCCTTGTGATGACCATTATGATTAAAACTCATTAAAAGTGTATCAAATAAATGTTTAAAAATCATTAATAATAAATGTATACCCTTGCTAATTCCGAATCCCTCGCATTTCTTTTATTCAGTTGCGCCAAACTCGCGTCATTGCCATCCTCCACAGCTGAACTAGTGCGCTTCCTCACCGACTGGCGTGAAAATGACAGCAGGGTTTCAACAGCATCCAGATCCGATCGACCGAAGTGAGGGTCGGGCGTGACGTCATCCTGTAAACAAATGACTCATAAATGACGACCAATGGGTGTGTGCACGTGAACTGCACGTGACGTCATCCATCTAACAAAGACTAGGGCGCGTGAATCCACGAGCGGTGCACGTGCACAGTGCAAAACAGGTCAAGATTTAAAAATAAAAACGAAATAAACCAATCACAAACGAGATAATAATTATTTTAAAAAAATAAAACGAATTTCTTTAAAAAAATGAAAATTTAACTGACTAAAATGTTAAATTTTCGAAAAATAAACAAAAAAATAATAAATGGCAGTACGAACCTGTAATGGCGGCGTGTTAGGAGGTGATAGAATAAAAGACGACATGTTATTTTTCAGTTAATATAATGTGAAGATGTTGTGGCAAGCTGCTACCTGATTTTTAGCACTCTGATAGTAGATAGTTCTTCAAAACGGCGTGGGCCTGGTCTGCGCGACCAATGGGGAGAAGAGGTGCGGCTCGACGGACCAATCAGAGGCGCGCGAGCATGTGATCAGCGACTGTCCGTGCACGTGCAAGGGGAATGATTCAAGAGAGCCGTTAAGGGAAATGCCCAGCCTTTTGTCATGTCAATGAGGATTGGCTCGAGGGTGCGTTTGGCGAGGTGAAACGAGGAAATAAAAACAAAGATGTGTGTTTTATAATATTGTTGTTGGTTATTTTTATTTTTTTAATAAGTGATAAAGAAGGAGATGACGTAGAGAAGCGAGAATTCACGTGTACAGTGTGTGGTAGTGTGTAGTTGCGTCTTTATCCAATCACGGTTTGTGACTTGTGACGTCATAGGTCACAGTATTTGACTAAACCTGATTCAACTGAACTGAAACCTGATCGAAATGTTTACAGTTGATTAAAAATGAAGCAATGTGTTTATTTTTAACGTTTTTAAATATTTGTTTTTATGTTTTTAATGTTTATTTATTGATTTTTTTGTGTTAAACAAAATTCGATTGTTGCTCCGTGCACAATGCCGTCATAATTCCGAGAAACAAAATGAAAATAAATTTTCAAATGAATTATTTCCAAAAAAAATTCCTCTCCAGAAATTCCAAATTTTACTAACAAAACTAATAAATATTTATTTAAAATCCAATATATTTTCGTTTTATTTTCGATATTTGCGCCATTATTTATCTACTCTTGGCATCGTGCAGGCGATAGTGCCGCTTTCATATCCTCGTCCACCCGCAGTCATTGCATTACATCATTGCGAAGCCGGTTCGAGAATATCCTTTCAACTTAAAAGGCCGATCGAGCGACTGACTTATTTTTTCACCGTTCCCATTTTATCTATTCGCTCGCGCAAGGCATCATTGCCGATCACTTTCTACAGTTTTCCTTATTTAAGCTTCAAGAATTCCGCCAAAAAGTATAACTCGGAAGGTCCGGTGGGGGAAATCTTCACAGGTGAGTTCACTAACGACTACATTGTGTTAGCATAGGCTTAACAAAACCACAGTGCGTGGGGGCGTGCTCCAATTGTTTTCGGCGACCGATCGCGATTTGCGTGCTCGCACGCATCGAACTCGCACAATTTATGACGTCAAACCGCGACCGCTCGTATCTAAGAACGTTTTTTTGCCGGATTGTTCACGAAATTGACAGATTTTTGCCGTTTTTCGCATCGAAAACACAAAAATGGCGTCATCGAGTGAACTTAATAACGATTATTTTGAAATTCGACGTTTTTGACATCTAAAATATCAGATTTCACGTGTAGAATTCCGGAAACAGTATTTTTTAGATGCGAAAAAGCCACGCGTGTAGAATAGCGAAGCGCGATTATATAAAAATACAAATAAAAAACGACCGGTTATGATTCATTGGCCGTTAGAAAAACATTGCGTAATCGCTCGATAAAATCGAACCGGTTTAAAATCGCAATTTACGCACACAGCAACGCCTTAATTCCCAGAATGGCAACGAACTCGCGAAACAATTTATTTCCATTGAAAAACAACGAAAAAAAACTAGAAGAAACCGGTCAAAGTTCGCCATTACTACCCGCCACCCTTATCCATATCAATCCCCCAACCAATCACCACCCTCCAACCGCGGCGCGAAATCCGAACCGACCAATCACCGCGCTTCCTGCGCCCGGCGCCATTTTGAGCAAAGCTGGCTGTAATTTTCGCAGTCTTCACGCTGACCTGGCACCGTTTTCGACCCGCATTTCACCATTGAAACCAACTAAATTCCAAAGAATCGTTCCCCGAATCGATCCACGGATAAATCGACGCGCTCGCACACAATTTCTTTTTTCGATCCGCCGCCGATTCGGTCGCTGAAAAAATCCATGGGTGTTCGCCTACCATGCTGTTTTTGGTTCTGCTTATAGTCTACGTTTTCCCACTTTTAACCGTGAGTCTGACGTGTTTGGACGTGGAAAAATGTCGTCCGAGGTGGCGGAGACGTGGATGATAATTTTGGGGGCGAAATTCGGGGCGGAATGCGATTTTTATTAATTTTTGTTTGATTTTTTTGTTGATTTTTCAGGGCGGATTTTCCTGCCATTCCCGAGTATACCCTGCATACTGCGGCCTTCGTCAACAGCCTCTTCCACGACTTGTATTGGACGCTGAGCCTCCTTGGGAGCCGAGCTGATATTTGCTAAGGGTGTCAGAAGGATAGTTGGCCATGTAAATATGGTTGGGGATTTGGATTTTGGGTTTTTTTGGATGGATTTTGTGTTTTTTGCATGGGATTTTGTGAAGAATTTTGTATTTTGTGAGGTATTTTTGGGTTTGTGGTGCTTGATTTTGTGTTTTTTGAAGGAAATTTTGATATTTTGTGGAAGATTTTAGTGTTTTTTGGGTAAATTTTAGGTTTTGTGGATTTTATAATGGGGTTGTTGATGTTTTGTGTAGGAATTTGATTATTTTGAGATTTTTGGTGTTTGATTTTGTGTTTTTTGAAGGGGATTTTTAGATTTTGTGGAAGATTTTTGTTTATTTGTGGTATATTTTAGTTTTTGTGGATTTTGAATGGGATTTTTTGATAGTTTGTGGAAGGGTTTGGTTTTTTTTAAGGGAATTTTTGGTATTTGATTTTGTGGATTTTGAAGGGAATTTTGATATTTCACTAAAAATCTTAATTTTTCACTTTTTGAATTAAATTTTAGTTTTATTTGGGGAAATTTAGATATTTTTGGGAATTTTGATATTTTATGGAAGATTTTAGTTTATTTGGGGTAAATTTTAGTTTTTGTGGATTTTGAATGGATTTTTTTGATATTTTGTGAAAGATTTTGATTTTTTTTGAGGCGATTTTGACTATCATTTGGATTTTTGGTGTTTGATTTTCTGATTTTTGAAGGGAATATTGATATTTAA
Organism: Strigamia transsilvanica; assembly: GCA_034701245.1. Lineage (NCBI taxonomy): Eukaryota > Metazoa > Arthropoda > Chilopoda > Geophilomorpha > Linotaeniidae > Strigamia > Strigamia transsilvanica. The sequence continues at coordinate 19,049 of JAQIXU010000655.1, read as the reverse complement.
CTATTTTTCAGTTTTTGAATGATTTTGGTTTTATTTGTGCAAATTTTAATATTTTTGGGGAAATTATTTAGTTTTAATGAATTTTGTGATTTTTGACTGAAAATTGTTAAAATTTTAAAATTTTCTCGGATTCTTAATATTCGATTTAAACGATTTGATCGAATTTTTAGGCCAATTTTTAAGAAAAACTAAGTTTAGCTTGTCAATTCAGACTTTAGTCTAGAAAAATCGAGATAATATCGAGAAAATTCCAGTCACGAATTGCGCAATAATACGAATCACTTTACAAATAAATTGATAGCAGACGTTTTTAAATGGGGACCAAATTAAACTTTTTATTTGGTCATAAACGAGCAATATTTCTAGAAAATCAACCTCGAATTGACGATAAATCCCAAATTTCTCGCTAATTCGATCGTAAATTGACAATAAATTCAAAATTTATTGAAATTTCGACTGTAAATTGACGATAAATCGCAAATTTCTTTAAAAATCGAAACAAAAAGTAAAAATTTTTTAATTTTTTTTCTTCTCTCTTTTCAGTTTATCTCGTATTTCCAAAAAGATTTTCAAATCGGCGATTTTTGTTTTCATTTTTAAGAAAAAAAATTTTATAACTTAAGTTAATATTTAATAATCTTTCACCATGAAAATTGATACTGCTGTCGTGGTAATGGATGAGGTGACGTCGGTTTGGGATGTGATTCGTGACCTGGCTTCCAGACCGGTAAGAAATTAGAACGAAAAATTCGAATTTTATGGTTGAAATTAATAAAAACACGAAAAGCAATGATTTTTCGTTATAAATTCACCGTTAAACACGAAAAACATTGTTTTTACGTTATAAATTCACCGTTAAACACGTAAAACATTGTTTTTTCGTTATGAATTCACCGTTAATCACGAAAAACATTGTTTTTACGTTACAAATTCATCGTAAAACACAGGATATGTCGGTTTTTCGTTACAAATTCACCGGAAAACACGAAAAACATTGTTTTACGTTTCAAATTCACCGTAAAATACGTAAAACATTGTTTTTATGTTATAAATCCATCGTTAAACACGTAAAACATTGTTTTTTCGTTACAAATACACCGTAAAACATTGTTTTTTTCATTACAAATTCATCGTTAAACACTAAAACGAATGTTTTTTTCTTACAATTTCACCGAAAAATTCGAAAAATCAGTTTCAATTGACTGAAAAAAATGAATTCAATCATAAAAAAGAATTTTATTTAGTGCGATTTAATTTTTATTAAATTTCTTTCTATTTGTAGGAACAAGAGGAAGCTTTTTACGTGGTGGATTTGTCGGATGTGGTCTGGAAGCACAAGCAATGGAAAATGAAAATGCCACGTGTAGAACCATTTTATGGTAATCAATTGATTCAAACCAGGAAAAATATTCATTTTCCCACGCCTCCTAACCCTTGAAAATTCCGATAAATACGTTTCGTAAGCATTTACATCACATTCCATTCGAAACCGGAACAGGAAGTGTTTTTTTTTTTCGGGTGAAAAGAATGGCGATGGCAATACAGTGCTTTGTATTAATGACGTCATCGGATTGTTTTTTTAAAGCGGTTTTCTGGGAAAAATGATGGGAAAATACTCTTAACATCGAGAAATTGCTGTCAGTTTAAACGATTTAACAGCTGTTCAACAATAATTGATTGTGTGCACATGTGTTTTGTGTGTAATAATGTTGGAGACCAGTTATTATTTCATTTAAGTAGATGTTGGTCATTTTTCGATGTCAGAACGAATTTTTTAGTGTTAAAACGTAGAATTTGGCAATTTTGCGATGTAAAAACGTTTATTTTTGATGTTAAGATGTTGATTTACCTAATTTTTCGATGTTAAAACGTTGATTTGTTTAATTTTAAAATGATAAAACGTTAATTTTTACAATTTTTCGAAGTAAAAGCTTGATTTATCTAATTTTTCGAGGGTAAAACGTTGATTATTTAAATTTTAACGTGTTAAAACGTTAGTATTCACAATTTTTCGACGTAAAAACTTGATTTACCCAATTTTTCGAAGGTAAAACATTGAATTATTAAATTTTAACGTGTTAAAACGTTGATTTGTTTAATTTTAACGTGTTAAAACGTTAATTTTTACAATTTTTCGACGTAAAAACTTGATTTACTCAATTTGTCGACATTAAAACGACGTTTTCCTACATTTTTCAACATAAAACTTTGCTTTTCCCACTTTCCATCAATTTTTCTCAAATCAAAATACTCATTTCCACCGATTTAACCAAATCTCAACTAATCCAACTTCTCTTCTAATTTTTCCAGCGGTCAAGTGCAATGACACAGGCCCTGTGCTTGAAGTGATGGCAGCTTTGGGTTCGGGATTTGACTGCGCCTCTAAGGTAAGAATTGAAGGGCCGCACAAAATACTGCGACGGATAAACAGACACTCGCCCAAGCACGTTCGCGCTCCACCCGTGACGATCGAACCACTCAAGCGAAATCAATCTGCTGTGCTGTGCTGTGCTGTGCTGTGCTGTGTGTTGCTGCTGCATTTAAGTGGAGATAGACTGAGACATGAGACATGAGACATGAGACATGAGACAGACCGGCTACGAGCATCTCGGGTCCAGGTAACCAGGTAGAACGACCCGCACGGGTCCCTTATATGGATTTTATCTTAAATTGCGCGCGGGGGGGCGATTTAATGCTTAAATTTGGGACGAAATGGGATTTTTTGAGTGATTTTACCTGGTTTTTGGCGATTTGTCAGGTGAGTTTTTGATGTTTTTGCAGGATTTTGTGGAGTTTTGTTGTTTTTTTTGATGTTTTTTGATGTTTTTTTTTTGTTTTTTGTTGTTTTTAGTGCGAGATTCAGAAGATTCTGGACATGGGAGTGGATGAGTCGAGGATTATTTACGCAAATCCGTGCAAAACTGCGTCATTTATCAAGTTTGCTGCAAAGAATAATGTTTCGCTCATGACGTTTGATAACGAGGCTGAATTGTATAAAGTGAAGGGGTTGTTTCCGGAAGCAAGGTGAGGGGTGTTTGATGGTTTTTTTGGTTTGTTTGGCGTTGAATTGTGTTGTTTTTCTAGTGTTTTGGTGGAAAATGTGCAGTTTTTTTGGTGTTTTAATAGAAAATAGCCGATTTTGTGCTAATTTGTTCGAAATTATGTCATTTTTGTGTCATTTTGATCGAAATTAAGCAATTTTTCTACTATTTTGGTGGAAAATATCCAATCTTTTGGTTGGTTTAATGGAAAATATCCAATGTTGTGCTATTTTGATCGAAATTATGTCATTTTTATGTCATTTTGATCGAAATTAATCAATTTTTTGGGATTTCATGTTTTTAAAGATTAAAAAGTGAGCAAATTTGATCTCTAAAATTAATTTTAAAACTAGATCACTAATTTATTAACCACCTTATTTGCTCATAACCTGTTGAATCATTTTGATAAACCGATAGAATGCACCAAAAACACAATGACCTGATTCCCATGACAACAAATCGCGTGAAAACGATTATAATTATCGATAATTCGAGTTATAAATAAAAAATAAAGAGTAAACGCATTCATTACGTCATTTAGACGCGTCAAAACGCCAAAAAAACGACTAAACGAGCACAATTTACTTGGAAAATGAAATCGTTTTAATTCTGTGATTTTATTTTATTTTATTTTTTTTTTAGATTGGTTCTGCGAATCCGCTGCGACGCGAAGGCGCAATGCCCTCTGGGCGTGAAGTTTGGAATCGAGCCGGAAAAAGCGGAGCATTTGTTGAAAGTTGCGAAGGAATTGAATCTGAATGTGGTTGGAGTGAGTTTCCACGTCGGCAGTGGGTGCCGTGAAGCTGCGGCGCTCGGTGATGCGATCCGCGTCTCTCGACAAGTTTTCGACCTCGCTGAGGCGATGGGTTTCAATTTTAGCATACTGGACATTGGTGGCGGGTTCCCCGGCCAGAAGAACGCGCCCATTACTTTGGACGAGGTAAAGAAATGACGAAAAAGTGCAAAATCTGTTGAAATTTTAATGACAGTTACGAATAACAGCGAAAATTTTCGGAGTTTTTGTTGGAAATGATTAAAACGGCGAAAATTTTGTCGACTTTATGTTAAAAATGAGGAAAATCATCATATTTTTGTAAAAATGATGAAAAAGGTGCAAAATCTCTTGAAATTTTGCTGCAATTTTTGAAAAAGTCGTGAAACTCGTCAAAATTTTAAGGAAACTGACGAAAAACATCGAAAATTGTCGAATTGTTGTTGAAAGTGACGAAAAAATCACGAAAATCGTCAAATTTTTGTTAAAAAGGCGCAAAATCTGTAGAAATTTAGCTGAAAATGTCGTAAAAATCGTTGAAATTTTAATCAAACTGACGAAAAGAACCGAAAAATTGTCGAATTGTTGTTAAAAGTGACAAAAACATCGCTAAAATCGTCAATTTTCGTTAAAAATAACGAAAAAACCTCCAAAAACAGTAGAAATTGTAACGAAAATCGTCGAATTTTTAGTGAAAACTCCGAAATAATCACAAAACTCGTCGAAAATTGACTAAAACTGCCGAATTCTTACTAAATTCTCATTAATTTCAGGTGGCATTTGTCGTGAACGAAGCCTTGGACGAATATTTTCCTGAGGGGTGCGGAATCAGGATCATAGCTGAGCCGGGAAGATATTACGTAGCTTCGGCCTTCACCCTTTGCGTCAACATCATAGCCAAGCGCGCATCTTGTAACGACGTGAAAAAAGACCAGAAGCAGTACATGTATTACGTCAACGACGGCGTATACGGATCGTTTAATTGTCTGCTCTACGACCATGCCGAAGTGCGCACCATTCCATTGAAGGTTCGTCTTACCAAGCCACGAACAAACAGCTGATAAAACGATCAAAAAAGAACCGTTTTGCCTCGATTAATGCGACTAAATGACTCGAATTAGGCGTTTTCAGTGCCAAAACGATCGTTTTTAAGCATTAAATGGTCGTTTTATGCAAATAAATGCACTAAACGGTCGTTTTAATGCCCAAATTATCGTTTTTAAGCAAAGGAAATGCATATGATGGTTGTTTGAATGCCAAAATGATCGTTTTAAGCTAATTGATGCACTAAACGGTCGTTTTAAGTAAAGGAAACGAAGAAGATTGGCGTTTTAAGGCCAAATTTTTCATTTTTAGGAAGTAAAATTGACAAAACGATTATTTTTAGCAAAAAAAAACACCAAATCATTGTTTTCATTGCTATAATGATCGTTTTAAGCAAAAAAAATGCACAAGACGGTCGTTTTAATGCAAAAGCGATCGTTCTTAATGTCAAAACGATCGTTTTTAGCAAATAAAATGCACAAGACGGTCGTTTTAATGCAAAAGTGATCGTTTTTAGCAAATAAAATGCACAAGACGGTCGTTTTAATGCAAAAGTGATCGATTTTAGCAAATAAAATGCACAAGACGATCGTTTTTAGCAAATTAAATGCACAAGACGGTCGTTTTAAGCAAGAAAAATGCACAAGACGATCGTTTTTAGCAAATAAAACGACACAACCCCCCTTTTTTATTGCTAAAACGACCATTTTAAAGACAAACTGCGACAAAAACTTTTTAAAACGACCCGTTTTCGTCATAAGTAAATTAATTTTTTCATTTATTTTTCATCAGGGATACGGTGAAGGCGAAGAGACCTACTTGAGCAGCGTGTGGGGCCCGACGTGCGACAGCCTCGACTGCATTCTCAAGGAAGTACATCTCCCGAAATTGAACGTCGGCGATTGGCTCGTCTTCGAAGACATGGGCGCGTACACCGTCGCCGCCGCCACAACATTCAACGGGTTCCAGAAACCCGTCCTGCATTACGCCATGTCACGTGGCACTTGGTAAAAACCACAAAAAAAGTGAATAAAACAGGAATAAAACGACGTTTTAACGCTTTTTCAGGTCCACTCTGCAGCACCTGGTGGCAGAATCCGATCCTATACCCGCGATGAAGACCGCGAAAAACATTTTGAGCGAAAATTATGTCGATTCCGACATATCTGAGACGATTTTCGCCGAAATAAGCGTCGTTGATTGATGAAAATTATTTAGTAATTTTTTTTTTCGTTGGATTAGGCCTAAATTGTTGTTTTTTTGCTGCATTTATATGAATTTATTTTATATTTGTTTTTCGCTTGAAATTTGACGGGTGGTGGATGGATATGAATTTGTTTTCTTTTTTCTTTTTTTTCTTCTTTTTAGTTAATAATAACTATTATGGTAGATATCTTTAAACATAACATTCCGCGTAGTCGATTATTCCTAGGTTTTAAATTGAAAGTTTTTCTGGAAATGCTGGATGAAAGGTTTTGAAAAATAAACATTTCAAAATGGCCAACTAATAAATAAATGTATTTAAAAAACGGAACTTTTGTGTCGTTGATTTTTATTGGATCGTTGGAAAACGTATAAAATTCACCTAATCTCTATTGACATTTGAGATTATTTAACGTCATAAACACACTACTCGCATAGAAATTAGACATTTTCCTACGTCACCGAACCAAACGTTGTAAATAAACAAACTGCAATACTAATATAACATTACATTACGTAACTAATCTCCGCTCGAATAAATAACCGTAGTTTAAAGTTTTAAAACGCGAAAATTAAAAGAAATCGAATTTACTTTTATTGATTTATTATTATCGATTCGCAACAACTGTTTTTGAAAACGTGCGTCCGTGCGGTTAACATAACGTTGCGCGGGGAACTACTTTGAGCGGTGGAAGCGCCTAGTGGTGGTACGGCGCACTCATCTGCCGGTCGCCATTTTCAAGGGTGAAGTTGAGGTTTGAAACACGTTGTTTACGTTTCATCGGCGATCTGTCGATTACGACCATGTCGGAAGAAAATAACGGTCCCGATACGGAGTCGTACGATGACGAGAATAAATTCAACATGCAGTCGATGATATATGTGCAAGGTAAGCCAACCGACTCGATTTTTCTCCCTCTTTTGTTAACTAGCGAAAAATTTCGACAATTTCTCTCGTTAATCCTCCATGACATCGCACGAAAACGAACTTAAAACGCGTTTAGCACGCGACCCGTGCTAAATCACCCGAACAACACGGAAAACCGAAAGGAAAAATATTTTTTTTTTACATTTTAATTCATGAAATGTCATAAAAATCATGAAAAAAATCGATTTTCCGCGATATATCGAAAAAAAATCGATTTTTTTTGCGGGTACCATAAAATGAAGTTTTTATTTCGTCAAAAGTAATCAACATAAATTCCAAGAAAATGGCTGCCTTCTTGGAAATCCAAAAAAAAAAAAAAAATGCCAACTTAATTCCAGCCATTTTGGTTTTATGTGCCTTAAATTATGCAGAAATAAGTCCAGATTTGAGGAGCAAAACCAAAACTTACATTTCCCATCCCCTTTAAACATTTCCACCATTTTATTCATTATTTACGTTAAGAAAAATCCAATTCTAAACCCCTGCCCCCCTTGCCCCTCCAACATTCCATCCAAAACAACATTTAAAAAAATACCCTCAAAACCAACCACTATTATTATTGTTATTGTTGTTATTATTATTATTATTATACGCGCGGGCTCTTCAAAGAGTCCGTGCGTCTTTATTCGGCAACACTTGTCCCCGGTCACGACATCGGCGAAAAGCCGGCAAATCCGACCGAACCACGAGGTCAGAAACGCAGCGGTAGGTCAACATAGGCACTACGGCCTGCATTAAACGCCACAAAACCCTCACAAAAGACATAAAAAAGGCATTTAAACAGCGGTAAACACACTAAACATGTTTAAAAGTCCAAATTACTGTGCAAATGTGGTTTGTAAACGATCTAGGGACACACATGCATGCAGGAAATGTATTTTGGAGTGCAAGAAGTTGCAGTTAGTCAGTCAGAAATCTTGATTAGATCTTGGGATATGCTTCTAGCCAAGGTGGTATTGTCCAATATTCAAGCTGCAGCTCTGGTGCTGCCACCTGGAGGTGACATAACTTGGCAAATTAGTTGCAAGTGGTTTCGGGTAACTCGAAAGGACAAATTCTTAATCAACTTTTTAGATTGTGCATGTTTATGATGGAATAAGCACAAAGGACTTGGCGGGAGGTCGCCATTTTGGATGCATGTGTAAATTAGGAAGATTAAACCTGTTTACGCTGACGATGGAGTAAATCACGGTCTGGATGTGCAATTACCGCCGAATAAATGCATTTAGTGGCCACTAAATCAGTGTCCCCGCGCTTAAACGGCAAAACCGCCCGGTTACGCTAGCTGCATTCGAAAAGCCAAAGAGTTTGGTTGATCTTCTTTAAACAGTCTAAATGCATATTTTATACAGGCATTTGGCCGTTTAAATAGGAGGATGTTTATGAATGCTAGAAAGTGTGTTTAGAATTGCAGTTAAACATGTTTTGTTGTTTAAACGCTGGAAATGGAGCAAACTAGTCGCCATTTTTTCAGTTGTAGTGAGGAAGTGAATTCAACATGTTAATGACTAAAAAAACTGCCTAAATTAATGAAAAATGCTAAAATAAATGTTTAAATTGATCAAAACGATTGAATGCAATACACCCATACCTCGCTTAACGGCTGAGATATGTTCCTGGAAAGTCGGCCGCAAAGTGAAATGCCGTACAAATGGAATTTCTCGACTTTTTGGCTGTATATCGAAAATGTTAGGCCGTTATGGCGAAAAGCCGTATAAAGGGGGGCCGTATAACGAGGTATGAGTGTATCTAAATTGCGGGAGAAATCTAGATTTTGTCAATAGAGTGTGGGTGTTCTAGCAGAGCATTTGCATCTATAACCGCGAATAGACGATTAGCCTAGTGAATCCACTCACACTTGGTGGTTTACATGTGATCCCTTCTGTTTCGGTCCACCTTGAGCGCTTTTCAAGGCAATTTAATTTCTTTTTTTTTAATTTTGGAGTTCCCATGATTATGCATTTGATTGCATTTTCACCTTGGGTGATAAATCATAGAGATTCGTGCCCAGTTTTCTAAACTTTGCAGCATTAACATGATTGATTACCAACGAAGCAATAACTGCGGCTGGCGATTAACGATGATAAATTCGGGTATTCTCAAATCCGTTACAACAGTTTTGGAACTGCTAGAATGTTGGGTGTCATGTGACAGGTGGAATTGGTGTTCTAACATATCAATTGGCTCAAATGATTGCTGAAAGGAAATCAATTCTGGAGGAGGAGAAATTGTGTTGGAAGGTTTTCTAAGAACCGGGGTCCGATCTTGGCAGTTTGTCTTTTTCGGCCACTATTCATCGATGACATATTGATTATAAATAGTTGAAAATGGCGTGCAATTCTTCGTCGGAGCAACGGCTTCCGCTTTGTGACCGTTACGCACAATGGGATGCGCAGTTTGAATTTAGCATCAAGATACCGGGCGCAAACGGCAGATAGGAGGCAGGCGTAGGCTGTGCATAAGGGCCTGTCACATCGAGGCCCAAAGAAAGACGGAAAGAATATAAAAAAGTGTGTGTGATCAACCGAAGATTTGATTGGCTGCCGTGGGCCATCTTATACCTTGTTCGCACCAGCGTAATGTTTGAATCTAGTTCTGGGTGATTTAGCGTAAAAAAGGATTAGGCTAATGCATTTGCACCAACAATTAAAAAACCACATATCTAGGCTAGCGTGTAGCCAATAGACAATCCACTGACCATGTGCACAGAGTTTTGGGGAGCCAATAGACAATCAACTGACTACACACGCAGAATTGTCAGAAGTGTTCTGGGCTAGCTTTAATTATCTGGCTTAAACATTTTTAAACTAGATAATTTTGGGTTTGGCATAGCTAATTGCCATGCTAATTGTGATGAATATGGAGGAGATTTCTAATTTGGAATTCACAGGTTTGCTTCCACTTGAAATTCTGCATATTAAGCAAGTGGAGAATGTTTGGCCTATTCAGAAATGATCTCATGGTACTTAATTTATTATCCAGAAACAGGAAGCTGTTGAAACTAGTTTTCCTGTGAGTTTTTTTAAAAATCAATTGTAATTTTATTTAAGCTGACTTCATCCTAAAGTGAGAATTAGAGTTTTGCATCTTAAGTTTATTGTCACTTAAAGCCGGTTTGCATTTTGCATTTTGCATTTTACGCTGAGATTATTATGCTCTTAATGGAACTAAAGTGCAAGGATTCTGGTCACAGCACTTGGCTTTTAGTTGATTGCAGCCAAATTTAAAACTTGACCAAGGACATGAGAGCAAAAGTCAGTCGGATTACACGCTTCAAAGGGAAGGAAGGGGAAAACTTGTTTCTCGCCTATTGATCAGTTAAAAAGAACTTCCTTAATTCTTCGCTATATTGCTTGTTTGTTATGACGTAAGAACAAAATACAGTCAAAACTCGTTATAACGAATTGCAAGGGACTAAGAAATCGGTTTGTTATAACGGTAGTTCGGTATATCAAATTTTTTTAACATGGTGTTCTATGGCCGACCAACCAAGTAAGTCATTTACAAAAATTCGTTATAACAAAAATTTGTTATAATGCGGTTCGTTATAACGAGTTTTGACTGTAAATCAATTTTCAGAGAGAAAATCCACGTTCGAAAATTGTTCGCGGTTCGGGCAGGGGAGGATTAGGCTGCATGTTGCAAGGTTGTTGTAATTGGATTCTGTTTGGCATATGTGCAGTTCGTTATAGCTTTGATGAAATTTCTACGAAAAGCCGGATTTGACGATTGACTTAACTTCGGATTCTCATGTGAATGTGGCAACAGCTGTCATGTGATGATCAGCATGTAGTGCATTAGTTTTCTCAGCTTGTCGGCTCGGTTTGTAATAACAAACTGCAGTTGGTAGAACTGCAGGAATTTATGTTAAAGGAAGAGAGATAGATATGGAAACCACTAAAAATGACCGGGAACGGTCGAAAGGCCTATTGAATGTAGAGAAAACGGCATATTTTATTTGTCATTAACAATCAGCTTACATGGACAGATGTGTTTTACATTGACTTAACTTTGGATTCTCATGTGAATGTAGGAGGTAGCATGTCATAAAAGCGCGGACAAAATAGTGCACGTCAAAATAGCGCGGACAAAATGGTGTGCCGTCAAAATAGTGCTTTTAGGTTAGGTGGGGTTAGGTTGGGTTAGGTTAGGTTAGGTTAGGTTAGGTTATTTTGACGCCGCGCTATTTTGCTGCGCGCTGTTTTTTGCTGCGCTTTTATGACGTGGAACCAATGTAGGAACAGCTGTCATGTGATGATCAGCACGTAGTGCATTAGTTTTCTAGTTTTGTAATAACAAACTGCAAGAATTTATGTGAAAGGAAGAGAGACAGAGATGTGTTTTATAGTGCAGCACCAACTGTTGCACTTGTCACAACGGTGGGAGCAGTTAAAAGAGACACCGTAATCACCAAAATTCAGTTTGGGCAAAACTCCTATTGCTACAGTAAGGAGCAACTGCGATGCATAAAGAATGCAAATGTAATATTGCACCAGCACTAGATGGAGGCAATTCAACAAAAAAGAACTGAAATCGCTTAAGCGTTATGAATAAACCATCGATATAGGGCAAAAAGGGATGGAATAAGTCTAAAGCTTAAGGAAATAGAGTTCGCTCAACTCGTTGACGGGCATTTTGTCAACGGCCTTTCGGAATGAATGATTGATGTCTACAAATAAGCCAAATGCTTTGGGTTGGGACTGGAGATGAGAAGTTACTGTATTCCTATATTCCCCTAGTTTGGAATGAGCTAAATTGTCGAAAAGTGGTGGCTCATTGAGCACTTTAGTAGCAGACTAGGACTCAATCAATTTTCAGACATTCTGCTATGGTTGAAGTGCCAGCTTCGCAACCGTAAATGCTCTCATCAAAAGCGATATCTTTTACAACGTGGGTCTAAATTGACAAAAATGACTGAATTCAATATCTAGACTGCGGGGGAAATCTAGGTTCTGTCAATAGAATGCGGGTGTTCTATCAGAGCATTTAGGGTACACCCAACCCTTGCTATACGGCCACTCTTTATAGGGCATTTTTTATTTACGGCCCACAATGTTCGTTATACGGCCAAAAAGTCGGGAAAATTCCCTGTGTTTGTTCCCCTGATTCGTTGTACAGCTTTTCGCTTTACAGCCAACTTTTCCGGAACCTATCTAGGCCGTAAAGCAAGGGTTAGGTGTACTGCAGTACCGGTATCTTGATATCATATTCGCACTGTCTATAGCACGCGAGTGAAGAGTGTCATTGCGCAGAAAGGGATTTTCAGTTTGATTTTGGCATCGAGATACTGGACGCAGACTAAAGTAATGGCTCTGTTATTGCTTTGCCGATATTGCATACCATCTTCATTGTATTTCTATTGGTATTCAATCCATCCCCAAAGTGAAGCATAAACAAGAACTCGCCTCAACTGTCCATTCAATATCATAACCTGAGTGTTTTACGGCTTTCATCTCTTTATGGCCATTTTTATCCCAGGTTTATTGAAACCCAATGAGATATTGCTACAGGCCCACGCTGGAAATACCTATCTCGAACGGAACAGCATCAGTGGAATCTTAGTTAACGACCGGGTAATGATCGTAGATAATCCTATCGCTTCCCATAAATGCAAAATGCCGAGCCGTGCAGCTGTCCACTTTCGCAGCGGATGGAGGAGCATCAAATCCTTTATTTGCTTTGCTGAAATGTCCAAAGGATTTTTTCCTCCACCGGCAAATTCCACATTTCAAGATGTCTTCATCGATTGAGACTTGGCATTAATAAAACAAGGCGGAGTTTTGTTTGATCGATTAACTTGTAGTGAGCGTTGAGGCAAAAGCGCAAACAACAAAATTTTCAACATTGATCCGAAGAAAAAGCACCGAAAGGCCTTGTTAGCGAAGAGGAAGTGGAAACATGAATTTGCCTAGAAGAAGGAAGGGAACACTGGTACAAAGAAAAGTGTGACATAGTTTGCATTTTTCCTTTGCGGGTGATTGGAATTTTGTTCTCGCCGAGCGAAGAATGATGTATTGACACACAGAAGGATTTTTCCCTCCAATAGAGCTTGTGGAGCTTTCATGTGAATGGGAAATGTTGGCAACAAATATGTTGCAATCATAGAGGAAGATAAAAGATCTGGTCAAAGATGACAAGTGATGGTCATCAAACTGTGTTTGCACTAGCCAGCAAGCAACAGCGGCTAAATGAGAAGTTGTCGCTTAACTCATTTGTTGAGCTGCTAAGGGGCCTTCATTCTATCTGCTCAAAGGACAATGGAAATTACCAAACTGGAATCAATTGCCAGTAGTGACCAAAGAGAAGCCATCGGACAAAAGTCCCGATAACTCGTTACTTTGAGTACCCGTGTTGTGAAGCTCCGAATTATGGCCTGGTCTGTGTTGTGGCCTGTGCCCATTTAAGCACCCAGGGGTTGCCTAAATAAACATCGGGTGTTGTTAAGTACTGGGGATCACAAAAAACTCAAAAGAACCATTTCGAAGGTAAACATAATTGCAATCAATAAAAAAATCAATGAAGAAGAAAAAGAAAAAGAACAATGGAAAAGCAAAAAATAAAGAAAACAATGAAGTAAGCAAAAAGAAAAAAAATCGGGGCGTTCAAAGTTTTTGTTTTTATCGTTTTTGGAGTTTCTATAAACAATGGATACCAAAAACAGCGTAAACAAGCGCTGTAACCAAGCTCTGCAAACAAGCTTGAAAAACAGCAAAAACAAACACCTGGAGTGGTTTTTGAAGTGGTTGAAATCATGTTTTTGTTTTTACAACCAAATTGAAAATGGCTGCTACAAAAGTTAGATCTAGGGGTTTTCCTACAACAATATACTATACGCATAAAATAAAATATGTATACAGTACACTCAACCCTCGTTATACGGCCGCTCTTTATACGGCATTTCACCATAACGGCCTTGTGCCATTACGGCTAAATTTTGATTTACAGCCTAATATTTTCGATCTTAGGCCAAAAATCGGGAAATTCCTTAACGAATCGGGGGAATTGCCCCTGAGTTGTTATACAGCATTTCGCTTTACAGCCAACTTTTCCGAAACCTATCTAGGCCGTAAAGCGAGGGTTGAGTGTACCTCTATACATGAAAAGCGATTTTGGTTTTGTACACCCATTTCCCCCCCCCCCCCCCGTTAGTTTGGATAATCGGCGCTCTACTGTTTATCAAGCCCACGTACAGCATTGCCATCTATCGGCAAAACAGATACCGGTAAGTGATCTACAAAAGCGCTTCCCTTTCGACAATAACCCGCGTCAAAATTGATTTATCAATCAAAGCTTTTTGACCTAACCGGTCATCAACAGGCTCTTTATGTTTGCAGTTAACCGCCCTGAAGCAGCATAGAGCAAGCGGAAGAACCATCTTTACCCCATAATCTTCTGACAACTGCAGACACCAACAGCCTCAAAGTGACCAGTTATGTCGAAGAGCTTTGTTGGTTAATAAATCAATTATTCGGCTTTTGTTCGGCTGGCAGCGAAAAATGCCGTTGGGAGCTCTCGCTCTAATCTTCACCGCTCTTCAAGCAGAACAAAAGTATTGGACTTAGCGGAACGATGATGCCCAACAGCCAGGATCGCTTGCAATACTGATACGTTGCAATGAGATCTTTTTCAAATCGATACCACGAAGTGGTAGAGGAAGGGTACTTTCAGGAGCCATTTTTGGGCCCAAGAAAAAATGTACATTTTTAGTGCCCTTTTTAGGCCGGGGAAATTTTTGGGGTCCCATGGGCCCAGCTCCATCTGAGCCTGTCATGGTGTGTGATTAATCTTGCAGCATTTTGCTCAGATGGATGTTATGATTGCAGTTATCAATCAGACCACCACTTTCGCAGTTTGGATCATCTATCATTGATCATTGCAACTAGGAAATGATTGTCACTCAGCTCTCTAATGTTGATGATTGAGTGTAATTGTTGATGGAAACAAAACAGACAACAATTGAAATCGATGGTTGAAGAAGTTGACACAAGCATTAGGTGTGTTGAAATTAGCAAATACTTAAAGTTGAATAAGTCAAATAAGTGAAATAAGTGAATGATCCTAGCATGGAGTGTTGGGCTGGTATGCGGTATCGGGGTGGAATTTCAGAAATTTTTTTTTTTCAATTTTGTCATAAACTTATGGTTTTTTTTATAATGGCAAAGTGTAACTGTGTAACGAGAGATGTTATATGTGCAATTTTAAGTTATTATTGTTTGCCGTTAAAATTATATGCAAGGATAAAGCGTTCTGCTGCGTCTGGGGTGAATAATATTTTACCGCCGGTATTATACACATGCGTATGTTGGTATAATTTTGGGAGCAATGTATGGCGGTTGCCATCAACTTTAAAACGAAATATTCATTCGTTTGTTTATTTATTTATTTATTCTATTTCTTTTAAAGTTCAAAGATGGCGTCCTTCACCTCGGTTTGTTTATGACTGGAAATGAGTCATGTTTGCTATATTCTCTTGACTTCTTGTTTAGTTTAGTGGTTTTTTTTAGCATTAGGGTTAAATTTCATCACTTCCTGTGACTTTTCATTGGGTCATTGCAACTAAATGTCAAATTAATTGGAAATGTTGATTGGAAGCGAAAAATGAGAGTTGAATTGTATTAAATGTTTGTTTTAGCTTTAAGAATGAGCATTATTTGTGCGAAAATGGGTCTAGTTAGCAGTGAAACTAGCCTAATTAGTAGATGAATATCAAAGGAGGACTAATTGTCTCGATAATAGGCTGAATTAGCATCAAAAATGGAATAGTTTAGCAGTTAAGTAATCCTAAATAACTTTAAAATTGAATTAATGTGGCTATTTAGCTGAAAAATTGTCTAAAATAGTCTGAATTATCATGAAAGATGTCTAAAATAGTCTAAATTATTATGAAAATGTCTAAAATAGTGTATATTATTATCCAAAATTAAAGTAGCACATTATCAATGAAATCGAGTCTTAATTAATGCCTAACTTGAAAATCAGGATTAAATTTAAACTTAATTAGCCAGCTAGCTTGCTGACACCAACTTAGCTTCTAATCCACTCAGCTTTAAGCTTCTTCAAAAGTCAGCGCAGTCTTTTAAACCATCAAAAACCCTGGCTGAATAATGTAATTATTTAAAAAATTGCAACCAAAAATAAACTGAAAAGAAAATAAACTGAAACATCCTATTCACAGCCCAGAGGGAAGAAATTGAATTTCTCTACTTGAAATCCATTTCAAGTCTTAATTTATTATGTGTTAATGGCTACCTTGTGCAGTTGCTATGTGGAGTCATGAGTCCAAAATAAACTTCCTCATTCCCTGAAAAAAAATTTTTCCAACTTGGCAGCCATTTTTTTTAATTGGTAAAATGTTATGCAACTTGGACCACATAGTCAGGTTTCTAAAATTAGGCCTAAATGAATAGCCAACACAAGAAAAAATAATCCCAATGAAAAAAAAATGTCAGCCATTTTGTTTTGTTTTATGATCCACTTGAGTTTGGGTTTCTACTATATAATCAGCCATTTTTTTTTAATGATTTGTGTGTTTGAGTCATTGAACTCTTTGAAAACCCCAAATTCAAGGTCAGTTAAATTGACCTTGGCAGGAAGTTAACCTCTGTTTTTAATTTTCCAGCATTTATTTAGACAGGGAGACAATAGTGAAATAACAATAGAGGAAATTGAATTATGGAAAATGATTTTGGCAGCCATTTTTGTTTTTATGGCTTGCTGTTTTAGTCTTTTATTGTTTTTGTTAGTTTCCATCCATTTTATGAAGCCAGTAATTTGAGATTAGAGAAGAAATACAAGATGGAGATTGGTTATTTTTGGAATGATGTCATCATTTTGATGATAGTTCTTTTTTTATGGGGAAAGTTGTGTGAGGTAAAGAGGAGGTGAAAAGTTTCCTTGACTTGCACCACATGGCCAATTTGAAATCTGAACTTGAAATTGAGATATGGTTGTCATGGAAACAGGAGTGCAGTGAGATATTAAGGAGATAAAAGTAAACTTAAGACCCCAGGATAGAAATTGCAAACTTAAAGCGAATGAAGAAATGGAGATGTGAGGGAGCTGGAGGGTTCTTGGGAAGGAATGTGTTTTCGGAGAAGCGAGTTCTCTGTCTGGAAAAGCCGATGTTCAATATGTCCTGAAATTCACATTAAATCACGCAGTCAAAACAAGAGTTATTTGCGATTAGAGTATCGTTTAACGCGTGGGTGTGGCAGGACGTGTCAGTTGAGAGATTTTTGATAAATTCTGACAAAATTTGAGGAATTTTTGATGAATTTTGACAATTTTTGGTAAATATTGACATAGCATTTCATTGAAATAACACGTATTGAATTACCTACCATTAACACTTCGAGCATGACTCATTAAAACTACAAAGTCCTGCTTGAACTGGATACACAAATAGTTTCAGGATGTTCTACTACAATAATAATAACAAAACAGAAATTGGTGCAGTATGTGACAGGCAGACAAGCCATCATTTAATCATCTTTGAAAACTTCCCACCATAACAATGTTGACCTCAAACAATGAAATAATAATAATACAAAATCCAAAACCCATAATCGAATGGGAGTTGTCCAGACACAACCACTCCAAATCAGGCTTCGACTGACCGACATTAAATCTACGCAAATCACCAAAAATAGCGAAATAAAAGCTACGGCGCTCCCTCAACAAGCCGAAGATGGACCAAGGACCAAATATGCTTTTGTCTTCTGTTTTTGCTGTTTATAAAAACACATCGCTGTGTCCACAGCATTTGACCAATCCCAGTCATCGGACATTTGTGCCACAATTTGTACTATTGAGATATCATGACGCTACGCCCACCGTCGCGCCCTCTACCTCGTACTATGAATAAATCAGATTTGCATAAGTTACCGTCATGTGAAGACGTGCTTTCTTACCTGCAACTCTAGGTCGCATTTAGTATAACCAAACATGCTACACATGAAGAAGAAACGATGTCCAATTGACGCGGTTTATAGAAACACCAAAAACCACATAACCAAGAAACGACGTCTAATGTTGCTCAATTTTGATTTGATATGATGATCTCAGGATCGAAAGGCCTTTAGTGACAAATTTAATATTTTGTTTTATTTGGAGAGAGCGCCGATAAAGCCGTGAACAAAACACCATACGACGTCTAAACGTCGTTTCCGTCGATGCGGTTTTTCTGATCTTGGAAAAGCCACGGCATCCCTGTACCAATTTGGAACGGAAAATGAAAATCGGCGGCTCCATTAGCAATCATCTTTGCACAACCACTCTAAATCCATTATCTCGCTAGCAGCCATCCATAATCTTCGCTTTGATTGAATAAAAGATGGCCTCCTTAGGAGTTAAAGCGGAGAGATTGGAAATAATCATAACAATAAAAGATGGAAGAAAAGCTGCAAGGTGCAATTGATTTTTCTTTCCATTTTGGTTGTGTCAGTTGGTTTTGCTTCCCTGCAAGACGCTTGTGACTTTTAAATGGATCAATAAATTTCACCTCTAGGGGGAGTGAGAAAAAATGAGAGTTGGGATGTCATTTTGTTTGTTGTTTTGCTTTGTTTTTCCCAGTGGTGTAAGTGGGATTGTTGTAAAATTGGGTTGGGGGTAATGGGGATTTATGAGTGATGTTGGAGGTGACAAATTGATGGGCTAAGTAATGGGATTTAGGGTTAAATGTGCTTCGAGGTTGAGGAAGCTTGCATGGTCTAAATGTAGAGTTGTAGATTTATGGGGTTGGTGTTTAGTGGAGCGATGGAAGTGGAAGAATGTTGGAAAGTATGGTGTGTGTATTCTTTTCGGTGTGTATGGTAAGAGTTGTCTGTAGGTCATTTAAATCATGGAGATTCATTGTTTAAAGTGAATAGATTGCACTGATTTAGGAAATCTTAGAAAATGTGAAAATTTAGGAAAGCTTGGAGAAATGTGAAAATTTAGGAAATCCTAGAAAAATGTCAAAATTTAGGAAATCTTAGAAAAATGTCAAAATTTAGGAAATCTTATAAAAATGTCAAAATTTATAAATCCTAGAAAATTTGAAAATTTATAAATCCTAGTAAAA
>JAQIXU010000654.1:0-27293 GCA_034701245.1 Strigamia transsilvanica | reverse complement strand
GATGGATGGATGGATGGATGGATGGATGGATGGATGAATGGATGGATGGATGGATGGATGGATGGATGGATGATAGCTTGCAAATAAAACGGATAAGCCTGAAACAGATAAAAAATTAAACAGATTTTAGTATTAAAAAATGGATAAGGTGAGGTTGGCAGGGTTCTAGGGGGAGGGGCACAGCCTTCCCTCTAATTGAGGAAAAAGCACTCAACCTCAGCTTTTCACCATTACATTGCTCGTTGTAACCGGCGAATTCGGAGGAGACATTCATACAGACTGCAGCTGACACACAATTAAAAAATAGATTTAGAAATTATAAACCACTTTAAAAAAAATATTGAGAAACAAAAACCGCCGCCTCTTAGAAAAATGTTCATCCGATAGGATGAACGAGGCAGCTAATTTGAAATTAATTACTAAAGACTTGCTCTGGAATCGAAGATAGTTCTTAATATTCGAGTTGGCCTTTAAACTCGGACTTTAGACAACTAGACTGGAAATCTTCAGATTTCCAGTCTAATCTCTGGAAAAGAACAGAGATCCTTCACTTCACATGAGTTTAGTCATGCTCACATGGGTCGATATAAGTTGGGACTCCGCGTGAGCCAGTAACGATTTCTCCACCTAACATGCAAGTACGTCACTTATTGCACGGTACCGGTGGACGAGTATAAAAGGTTTCCCAAATTGCCAATACCTCTCATATTGGACTTGTTACCCACATGAACACATGTGCCATCCCAAGTTTATCAAAACTTGGTTTAGATTTAGCTGAGGAAATCTCTTCGTGCTCAAATTCAATCGACGTGCTGATTGGAGGAGACATTTTGTGGGAAATTGGGCAACCAGGTTGGAAGGCAGTTACAAGGAAGTTAGGACTTGTCAAAACAATTTTTGGGTGGATAGCTTGCGGCTCTTCTGGTTCCACGAACCCCTTTAAAAAGGATAAGAGCGAGGTGGCTTGCACCACGATGTCATGCCTTGCGGTAGATGACAAAGTTGAACAATTTTGGAGCTTGGAAGCTATTGGAATGTCCTCTGGGGAAAAAACTTCAGATTTCATTAGAGATAGGTTTGAAAAGACTGCTAAACGTCTTCCAGATGGCAGGTTCCAGGTTGAACTCTCGTTCAACAGTTATATCTAAGACTTAGATTCCAATTGGTCTTCTGCAATAAATCAACTGGCTTCCACTCTGAAAAAATTAGATGGGTCAAAAGTGAATTAGAAAAGGTATGACGACGCGATGACAGCTTACCTAGATGAAGACCATGCAGAAATAGTTCCTGAGCCCGAGATAGACAAGAAACTGGTCTATTACATTCCGCATCATCCTGTGGTCAAGGAAGATCGGGAAACCACAAAGTTTCGCGTTGTGTTCAACGGCCAGAAAAGGTTTCAAATCGCTTAACGAGTGCCTTTACCCGGGGCCACCGT
The DNA here is from genome assembly GCA_034701245.1 of Strigamia transsilvanica. Classification (NCBI taxonomy): domain Eukaryota; kingdom Metazoa; phylum Arthropoda; class Chilopoda; order Geophilomorpha; family Linotaeniidae; genus Strigamia; species Strigamia transsilvanica. The sequence continues at coordinate 25,855 of JAQIXU010000654.1, read as the reverse complement.
TATACCCAGATATTTATGTAGTTCTGCTAAGGTTTCGTCTGGTTAAGATTGTTTGCCTCGCCGACATCAAACAGGCCTTTTTTCAGGTGGCCATCGCTCCAGAGCACAGAGATTGGCTAAGATTCCTATGGGTCAATAAACGATATTTTGAGGGATCTTACAGTTGGACTAATGTGTGGAATTACTTACAAGTAATGAAAATGACTGTGGTTCCATTCGGAGTAAATGCGTCTCCCTTCCTTTTATGCGCTTCAATTCGAAAGCAGGCTGACCACGCTACAGAGTTTCCACGTGAAGCCGAAGCGTTGGACAACACAATTTATGTCGATGATTTGACGTCCGGAACAGACGAAGAAAATGGAGCGGTCACTCATTGCAAAAATTTGCGCACAATTCTAGCTAAAGCAAAGATGCCGTTAGTTAAATGGGTGACTAACAGCTCGCAAGTCCATGAGGCACTGAAAAAAGACGATTTTCACATGAGAAGTGAAAACTTTGATGAAATTGACAACATTAAGATGCTTGGGATAATTTGGAATATTCCTTCAGACACAATCGTTTTCGAACGGAATGTTGACGAAACGGTTTTGTCAAGCATTGCCGAGATCTTCGACCCATTGGGTCTTCTCGCGCCTGTCGTTTTGGCAGCCAAGCTAATGTTGCAAAGACTCTGGTCCATGAAATTAGGCTGGATGAGGACATTCCGGAAAAGGAGAAACTCATTCAGCAACTGGAATAAAGATATAAAGGGAATTAAAGATCTGATGGTTGGAGACGCTCACCACGGATAAAATTCGTCTTGACGTCTGTTGCGACGCCAGCCCCTTAGCCTTTGGCTGTGCTGCATACCTCACTGGAGGGAGTGGCAACCATCACCTTCTGATGAGCAAGTCAAGGATTGCTCCAGTTGCCAAGATTTCATTACCCAGGTTAGAACTTACCGCTGCAGTATTAGGTGTAAGGTTGGGAACTAACCTAAAAAACATGCCTAGTGAATTCAAGATCCACGAAACAAATTATCATTCAGACTCGATGATAACCCTTTCATGGATAAAGTCCGATAAAAACGATTGGAAACCATACGTTTCAAATCAGATCGAGGAGATCCTAAAAATCTCAAGCCCTACAAAGATGAACCCGGCAGATGTGCTAACTCGTCCTATCGATGTAAAAGCTCTCATCAAAAGCGACATTTGGTGGAAAGGCACAGACTTTAAGGGTGATTCTGACCCTAAATAGGTCAATTTACCTGTGGAAGAGAGAAAAAGGCGTGAAAATGTCAATTTAAATGCCACCACTACGGATCTATACCTGGACAAATTTGTTCGGAGATTCAGTACCTGGAAAAAATTAGTCTGGATTTTTGGACTCATCTACCATTGGAGGACACCTTCTGTGTCCGGCCGCAAAAGATCTCTTGATGAGATGGAGATGGGAGAGCGAATGTTGGTCAAGTTGTCACAGCACATGTATTTTCCAGACGAAATTGCAGAGCTGAAAGAAAATGAAGTGGTTAGCAAAAGGTCTATAACACAGAAACTTGATCAGTTCATTGGTGAACAAGGTTTGATAAGAGCACAATGCAGATTGGGAATGTCGGATCTTACATTCGACGAGAAATATCCGGTCATCATGCACCCAAATTGTTGGGTCACCAGATTACTGATTCAAGAAGTTCATACAAACTTAGGGCATGGAGACAAATACTGGATCATATGAGACAGACGCACCGTCCAATCTGTGGTCAGAAATTGCCCAATTTGCAAAGTATCGCGCCTAGAAAGGAACAATCTGTTGACAGGGGACCCCCCAGAAGAGAGAGTGACCCCTGCTGCCCCTTTCAAAACAATTGGGGTAGACTACTTTGGCCCTATTCTAATTAAAGAGGGACAAGCCAAACCAAAAAAGGTACATGTGCTCTTGATTACTTGTCTGGTCACTCGAGCCATTCATCTTGAAGTCGTTTTGACATAGTGAGGCAAAAGAAGCTATGCTTCAATTGCCTGCATCCCAACCATTCAGTGCGAGCTTGTAAGGTTACTTTCTCGTGTCGCAGTTGTAAGGGCAGGCACCATTCATTGATCTGTAAAAAATTCGCCGAACCCGCTGATACAAAAGTGGAGGCGCCTAAGACGGAGGCTGTATCCGCGCACGTGTCGCTTGCGGCTGCAGAGAACATCCAATTAATGGTGTTCACTGCCTTTCTCATTGGTAAGGATGGAAAAGAGCATCTAGTAAGAGGTTTGCTTGACAGCGGAGCCCACTGCTTTTACATTTCTGATCGTTTGGTTGAGTTGATGAGCCTAAAGCCAAGAGGAAAGATTACTACAACAACTCGAAGGTTGTACGACAAATTGCCAATCATCACCCACCATTCGGTTTATGAAATAGAGTTGCGCTCGCGTCACTCAAGCAAGCGGTTAAAAGTTGCCGCGCTCGGAGCTCCAGAACTGCCCCCAATTCCTGGTGTGCTATCCAGTCCAGTTGTCGACAAGACAGCATCCATGGGTTTGGAACTGGCAGAAGAGCTACCATCAATCGCCACCAAAATTTACATTTTGTTGGGCGGTGAAACATGGTGGTCTGTGTTCTTAGCAGGAAGAAAGAGAGTGAATTGTCACGTAGGGTTATGGCGCACGATCTTTGGTTGGGTTCTAAATGGAACAACTGGGAATACAGATCTGTTTGAAAACGAAGTCGAGACGGCTTGTGCAACAACATCATGGAACAATTTAGTCATCCATAGGATGATTGTTGTACTGTTCGGGGTAAATTCCTTCCCGTTCCTGTTATGCGCGTCCATAAGAAAACAGGCAAAAGAGCACGCCGAAAAATTCCCAAAAGAAGCAGAATCACTAGATTCTGGAATTTATATGGATCAGGTGAAGATGGAGAAACCGAACTCGTGACGCATTGCAAAAATTTACAGGATATTTTGGCCGATGCAAAAATGCCTTTGGTAAAATGGGCCACTAATAGCGAAAAAGTACACAATCCGCTGAAAGAGCAAGGTTTTTTTATGAAAATTGACGATTAGAAGGAAATTGGGTACATTAAAATGCTAGGGATAGTTTGGTATTTGCCTGAGGACCAAATAACGTTTCAGCCAAAAATTGTGGATTCGGTCACTCCGACAAAAAGGGGTATTCTTGCCAGGATGGCGGAATTGTTCGACCCATTAGGCCTTCTTGCGCCAATCATCCTTTCGATGAAACTGCTCTTGCAGCAGCTATGGTCCTGCAGTCTGAGTTGGGATGATCCCATTCCTGAAAAAAAAAAAAAAATATTTCTCGCCTAGAACGAAAATGTTAAAGATATTGAAAAGATTAAATTCCCGCGTTGGATGGGAACAATATCGAATGAAACCCTCCGATCGAGTGCGGCCGGTTTTCGGCCGCATTTGGACGGTCGAATGCGGCCGAAGAATGGTCGCATTTGCGCGATTGAATGTGGCCGGTGTTCAGCAGCATTTTTCTCGCTTAATTTTTTTAAAATCAAGTTTTATAATCAAGCTTTTAGAATCGGTTTTTAACTCATTCAAAGTTAAAAACCGATTTTATAATCAAGTTTTTAGAATCGTTTTTTTACATTTTGAAATTAAATGCACCTTATGTTTTGAATTTAGATTAAAAGTTTCCATTTTTCTAAACAATGATGAAGCGAAGGAGCTATACGATCAAGAGGAAGCTTGATATGGTTAATCAATATCAGAAAGGTGTTAATGGCAAGGGTATGCCAGCGATTGCCAAGGCAAATGGAATTAGCAAGGGGACACTTCAAGGTTGGATAAGCCAGAAACGACAGCTGGAAGAAGCTTTACTGGATGATGAAATCCATTCAAAAAGAACACGACGATTGAAAGGCGGTGGTCAGAAAAAACAATTCACGGAATTAGAAGCTGAGCTGCACACGTGGATCCTGAACAAAAATATGAAAGGACTTGGGGTAAAGGACCAATATATTCGATTGAAAGCGCTCAGCATCCATGCTCAAATGCAAGTTGGTGATTCGGAAGAAGAGAAGTTTGTTGCGTCGATCGGTTGGATAGAGAAGTTTAAAAAACGAAAACGACTGGTTTCAAGAAAACAAACATCTTGTCGAAGTTTGCCCGAAGGCGCCGATGATATTTGCCGAAAATTCATTCAAGATGTCCAAAACTTGATTGAAGAACACAAAATTAAAGACGAGAACATTATTAACATGGATCAAGTGCCCCGATACTTCAAAACAGAACCGAAATCTACAATCACGACCAAAGGAAGCCGGGATGTGCTGATGAAAAAGGGAGGCACTTCACATAAACGTTTCACCGCCACATTTGCCTTTTCCTGGAAGGAAAATTTTTAATGCCCCATTTACTTTTTTCTAATTTAAAAAATAAGCCTGCAGTCAACACAGGTGTTCTGTGTGGTGTAAATAAGACTGGTATGTGGAACGATGACATCTTGTACCAATTTGCTAAAGATACAATTTTAAATCATGTACAGACAGCTTTTCGACGTGAACCGACATTGTTAATAATTGATTCGTATGGTTGCCATGTTAAACTTGCAGAGTCTAAGAAGTTAGAAAAACATAACGTTTTTGTTGTACTTGTTTCACCAAACCTCACAAACATTCTACAGCCATTGGATGTTGGTATTAATCGAAGTTTTCAAGCTTTCTATGCAACAAAGTGTGATTCATACATTGCTTCTGCGATTAATGATCCAAAAATGCAAACTCGAGCAGGAAATCCAAAAGTGCCGTCGTTTTTTAACGTTTCGGAATGGGTGACCGACTGGATAAAAACTCGAACTTCTACCCACATTACGAATGCTTTTTCGGTTTGCGGTTTGGTGCCAAAGGAACGATTTGATCTGGCAGCTTTGCATCCCCCTCTGAAAGATTTATTACATGCCGATTTTGATAAAGATGACTGGATTAATAAACACCCAGACTTGGTGGTACAAGAAGAGAATAAGGATGAAGATGTGTACGAAGCTCCAAACTATTACCTTCCCGATGTAACTGAAAACAGCTTATTTAAATGTCTGGCGAGAAAACATGACCCGGACCTAAACTGGAAACATTATAAGAATGAGTTGATCGAATACATGAAAACTTTAATCGAATTGAAAGATTTAACCAATGATGAGTACTTCAGGAACTTGCAGAGAGACAGAGAAATGGATGGGAACTTGGAAATTTATGCTGCATCAGTGCAAGAAAGCTGGAACATTGTAGTGTTACACCACAATCAGGGCAGTAAAGAAGTTTACACTGTATTAAACCCTGTAGATACAGTGACTTTAGTGAAGTGTAATGAATATTTTGCTATTAAAATGATTTGAGTAAATAACATTTTTTTTGTAATTTAAATTTCGAATGAATATAAATATAAATATTGACCCAAATATTAATTCAAATTGTTTTTATTTTATTGCTTTATTTTTAATAAACACTTAATTATAAATTGTTTTTCGCTTGTCTTACAGCCTTCTCTGTTCCAGAGAAAGAATAAAGACATGGTAATTCTAATCCTTTGCGGTTTGAACCCTTTCGTTTACCTGTTATTTCACAGGTTATATGGCCTCCATTTTTAATAAACTTATAAAATGTTGTTGTCTGTTCTCTCGGAACATGACCCAAAACAGTAACCAAATCATTGGGCTTGAGTATTGCAACTGCAAACTTGCAGTGTTTATTGGTTTCCTCTAAACGACACACTAATTACTCTCCAATTTTCGCTTGCCAAATTGATTTATAAATATGATATCCTCTGACAACACTAGCTAACTTGAATTCAGACATTTCTTCACAGCACTGTTCACAGAAGTGTGCAACACCTAAATACAAGAACACTGGCAACCCTACCGTAGCTACACAACTGTAAATATCCAACAAAATAGAAAACCAAAATTCAGTAATGTTTACGTTTTACATACGTATCAACTTTTAGATACGTTTTAGATACGATCAACACAACGTCATGACGTTATATTCGTACTTTTTCATGCAACTTCTGAAAAATCAGAGGTTGCATGAAAAAGTACGAATATAACGTCATGACGTTGTGTTCGAGGGAAGACGGTAACATCAATGTCCAAAGAGAATCTGCGCATGGTATTCGCACAAGTGAACTGGAAAAAGTTCACCAATACACAACTCAACTGGAAATGATGAAATTCACTCCAAACACTGCAAAAACTCGGTAAAATCATCAAACAGATTAATTATACAAGATAAGGCATTAATGAATTGATTATTCACAGGAAAACAGTTCAACAACAAGAAAAACGATCTGATACGGCATCGACAAGAACCGGAGTATTCTCAGATGCGTACCAAAGACAAATAAACAATTAATTAACAAATTCTAAAAACCTTTTTGTCATTTCAGTAAAAACAAGACTACCTAAAACTCCAATGTTGATTGCAACAACGTTGCCGGCCGGAACAAAGAGAGGAAGTGGACAATCAAAGGGGTGATACGCTAGTCAATCGTTTTCTAGAAGCCGTACATGTTTGACCGAGCGAGTCAACTCTTGTCCATCAGCATCAATAACTCTGACCACACGAACAACGCCATCAGAACCTGGGATAACCTCTTTGATCTTAGCTAGTGGCCAAAAATATGGATTTTTGCCACTTCTTTCCAAAAGTACTACCTGATCAGCTTTTAAGTTTTTGTAATCAGCACTACCATGAACCTCGTGGAGGTTTCTCAACTGTTTAAGATAACTGTTTTTCCATAACTTCCAAAATTCGAAAGTCATAGCTCGGCATTTCCTTTCTAATTTTCGCAGATCTCTTCTACTAATGGCTTCCACGTGTTTGTTAACTAGCAATTTTGGCATACCACCGGTCAAAAAATGCTCGGGAGATAGAATGAATCCCCCATCAACAGATTCGTGGACATAGGACAAGGGTCTAAAATTAACTATTGAACTTATCTCGAGCACATTAATTTGCAAAGTTTCCAAATCCACCATTCTCCTTCTGTATAATCGTCGCAATTTGTCTTTAACAACTCGAACAAGCTGTTCCCAGACCCCGCCCCACCAGGGACTCCTGGGAGGGGAGAAAGTCCATTCTATACCCTTGTCTGTGAGGAAAGATTTCAACTCACTGTGAGCAATCAATTGTCCCCACGACTTTAACTCCAGTTGACCGCGCTTGAATGTTTGAGCGTTATCCGAGAATATTTTTGCGGGGAGTCCATATCGAGACGTGAACCGTCTGAACGCCAACAAAAATTTCTCGACCGTAAGGTTAACCACTACCTCAAGATGAAAAGCTCTGGTTACAAGGCAGGTAATCAGAAGCACGTGAACCTTTTTTGGTTTGGCCTGTCCCTCCTTAATGAGAATTGGTCCAAAATAATCCACCCCAATAGTCTTGAAAGGGGCTGCAAGGGTGACTCTCTCTTCTGGGGGGTCCCCTGTCAATGGACTGTTTCTATTTGAACGGGTTACTCGACAAACTGGACAATTCCTAACCTCTGACTGGACTGTTCGTCTCCCACATATTATCCAATATTTGTCCCTACACTGATAGAGCGTTTCGCTCGTGTCACCGTGTCCTAAGTTCATGTGAACTTCTCTTATTAGCAATCGGGTTATCCAACAGTTAGGGTGCATGATGATCGGATATTTTTCATCAAACGTTAAATCAGACATTCCAAGCCTGCATTGAGCCCTGTTTCGACCGGGCGCAGTCGGCGCGCTCGGGAAACACGGGATTTGAAATGTTCGCTTATTCCAAAAATGGCGCCGGATCGTATAATGGTGAAGATCCACGGCAAACGGCTTCAAATTGCATAAAGTATTCATAAGACAAAGACAAACTGTCGTATAATGTTCCAAATCCGTTGATAGCATCCCAATTGGTCGTGGGGGCGTCCAGCACCGGCCATCAGCGCTCTACTCGCGCCACATTGCTTGAAATAATCGAGACAAAGCGTGGATAAAAACTCAACAGTACAACTCGTTTAATGCTTGGTTGAAGAGTGAGAGAATGAGTGAGTGCCCGACCAAATAAGGGCATGTATTTATAGTTACAAACAAGAATAGCGCCAATGTGGCAGCATTAGGAAATAAAAGGCTACAAAGCCAAAGATACAACAAATATTCGGATTAATTAAAATCATTGCACAACAAGTGAAAACAAATGCATTACGATAAATAAAATGCAGAGAACACAAAGAAATACAGATCAGATAAATACATAAAGTCATAAACACGTATTAATCACAAAATGAGCAGCAAACTTGAACTCGGCGACAGCCAATCAGAACGCTCGGCGCGAACCAACATGAGGAAAACAAATATCACACCAAAATCGCTTAAAATGGTGGCGGAGGAATAAATCCAACCCACAATCTAATAGTACATGACAAACAGAATTTAATACGAACAAATCAAATATAAATACACTCAACCCTCGATATACGGCCGCTCTTTATACGGCGTTTTGCCATAACGGCCTTGTGCCATTATGGCTAAATTTGGAATTACGGCCTAATATTTTCGATATACAGCCAAAAATCGGAAAATTCCATAACGAATCAGGGGGAATTGCCCCTGATTTGTTTCGTTATACAGCATCTTGATTTACAGCCAACCAACTTTTCCGGAACCTATCTAGGCCGTAAACCAAGGGTTGAGTGTACTAAAAAACGGGTGGCGGCCATGACGCCCAAACTCAATTCAAATGGCAATGGTCACGTGACCCGACAAGCTTGCAGCTCGTTTAGGGAAACGATCGCGGGAATAGCAAACAACTAGGGCGGAACATTGAATCAAGGCAAGAAAGGAATAATTAATACTCAGACTAATTATTCGCAACAAAAACGAATTAAAAATACCGAAAATCAATGTCCGCCATAGCAGCACTCAAGGAAAACACTGTTATGACGTCACTCGCTCCAGCTAGGCTGGAACGAGCAGACGACGGCTCATAACAACCGCAAAACGGACGTGAACAGCAAAGGCCCATCGCCATGAACTAAATAACGTGTCCGGAACGATCGCTGACTGGGGGCCCTGAAAATAGAGATTAGAATCAACAGAGATACGTACAGCATGAAAAACGGTTGGCCGCCATCTTGGGAGTCTTGCTCTTCGCTTCGTAACGGATCTCGTGATTGGTTGAAACAAAAGAGTGAAACCGATTGATGTAAAATTTGTATACTAATGACTGTTTTGTTTTGTTTAAGAATACTTAATACCGTAAATACGCGGAGTGCCGAGTTCGGGATTTTTTGGAGACACGACATCAGAAAGAGAGACTGGCCAGTCGAACAAGACGAACTTTCGAACCCGGCGCATCCGTAGTCAAGGAAACCGAGTGTAAATGTGTAAATGTGTAGAAGAGTAGTGTGGTTTGTGAAGTTTGTTTGTAGTTGAGTAATTTATGTGACAGCGTAATTTTATTGAATGTATCGATCCTGAACTCAGAGAGTTATGTATGGACTAATTTATAATGAAAAAGAAGTCATGTGACTTTTTGTATTTTGTCACTAGTGCGCGAATAATCTGTTTGTTATTACACGTGACCTTAAAATTAAGCACAAGAAATTTTGTAAAGAGAGAACTCAGTTCAACGTTTGTTTCTCGATGTAATACACCTCTTTTATTTGCTCACACGAATAAATACGTGTTCGTTGTTTGTTAAGACATAGTGGACTTTATTATTTTTTGTTCATCATCCTAAAATGAGTGAGTAGTAAGACAGTTCCTCTTCCCGTGCCTAGGCCTGAGGTGTAGAAGTTTACCTCGAAGTACGTTTTGCTAGAACGTGAAGACAGCGTGTAAATACAACCAGTTCCCGAATAATGGCTCCTTAGCTGTTGAGACAGACCGATGATAGTGTAGGCTTAGACAGTAAACTACTTTTTGCTATACGGTTCTCAATTCAACCACCGCACTCTGTATCTGCTCGAGAGATTACACGCGCGCACTTTTTATGAAGGCTTAGTTTATTTTAGATCAATTTGCTACAACTGCAATGACAATCAAAGGTTAAAATCTAAAGACATTTAATTTCAGAATTCATTTAAACAAATCGAGACAGGAAAGACATCTCCTGTTTGCTCGCAACAACTTCTGTTGTTCAAATAGTTGTGTAAATTCTGTAGGCTAGTTTAAAAAAATTAAACAAGTTTAAATGACTTTATGAATGCGCCTACTGTTTTTCAGCTAAACTACTGGACGCGCAAAGCGGAACACAACATTGGCGACCCATTAGAGCAGCTTAAGCTTCATTTTCATTTAACCCCCAAGGCCGCCATTACTATGGTTCCGTAACAAATTTCTAGTATGTTTGGTTACCAAATGCAACCTAGAGGTGCGAGGTGAGAAAGCATGTCTTGACATGTTGGTAACTTATGCAAATCTGATTTATTCATAGAACAAAGTAGAGTCAGCATAGCGTCATGACATCTCAAAATAGAAAACATGACATGTGATGACCAATGACAGGATTGGTCAGTGCTGTGGACACAGCAATCTCGAGACCAATAAAAAGGCTAATATAATTCTTGAAATATACAGGGAGGCCTGCAGGTACTAAGAGTCCCCCTCGCAAAAAGAAGAAATACAGTATACAATATTTCTTTTATGCTCCTGGTGCCAGGGCTGCCAAGAGCAGGCCCGTTCCCCGGGAAAATGAAATCTTTCCAGGCTTTGTCTGGTTTTCAGAAGGAAAACAAAATATTTTTAATATAATTGGTGGCCACTTCCTCTTTTGGTCCTTTGGGCCGCGATAAAATACAAATTTCCTGGGCCCCTGTTTGGTGTTTGGACAGAAAACAAAACATTTTTCAATAAAATAGAGCTCCTGGAATTTGTCCCGGCTATCCTTCCCTATCGGTGGCCCTGCCTGCTGCCGTCCCATCGATGAGAGGCGCCGTTGTTCAAAGTTATCTTTCAGCACCCCCATAAAATATAATTCGCAAATTAAAATGAAAGGAAATTTTATTTATTTAGTATACAAATACAGAATATACGTATGTGTACATAAAAAGAGAGCATCTAAAAAAAAATTGTTTTTCCCATTATCACAAACAAATCACAACACAATAATTGCATAAAATTTTCTATTGTCTTGAAATGGCACCCTCTTAATCAAGCACCTTTGTGCAGGGTAAAACCTGCACACCCGCATGGAGCGATCCTGCATGCTACATTTTAACAACTTAAAACTGAAGTCACAATGTTTTTCTATGATTAATTAAGTGAAATAACTTAACAGTCTTTAAATAAATGTGGAATATGTTTAAAATATATTGTCAAAAATTATTTAGCGACCTTACATGTAAATGAATACTTTGAATGTTTTTTTTGTCGCAAAGAATGAATTAGTAGAGTACGATAGTAGTTGATAAATCTATGCTATATTTCACTACATCTTGCCATTAACTAAAATATTTTTAAAAGTTTTTCCAATTTATCAGATTGCTCAAATTGTGGACCAGTTTTCGTCCAAAGAAAAATGTCTACATAACTCGTATTTTGTTCTGCTTGGTCAACTGCAGTTCGACTTATTTAAGTCAGGAGCATTTGAATTTTCTCGACCAGATTTCCCATATGGTTCAAGAATACACTACATTGAATTATATTACAATACATAACAATGGATTTCAAACTGTATTAAGTTTCACGATTGTTCTTGAGATTGCATTTTGTAATCCATTTTTACATGCTGCAAGTTTGAAAATGATAATACATTTTACAAAATATATCCTGAAATGCATCCTACAATATTATTATTTATCAAATGCAAATGCATTGTCAGAATACATTTTATAACATGTGTAATAAAATGTATTTTGAACTACTATTATTAGAGAATTGCAAATGCTGTATGAAAATGCATTGTATGAAATGCGCTTATAAGCACTTTTTGCAATATTATTGTTTAGCAAAATGGTAAAAGTACCTTGTCTAAAATGAATTCATCAATATATTACACAATATGTTATTTTATAATTGCAAATGGATTGTTTAAATCCATTTTCAATTGTTTTATGAAATATATTATTTAATGCATGGATAGTGTAGTTAAATTCCTCAAAATGCTATATATTTTGGAATGTATTAATTAGGCAAATTTAAAATTGCATTGTAAAACATATTTTTTAATTATATGGGTTCCTTTTGACCAAAAACATTTGCAACTAGATTATTTCAAACTTTCCTCCTTTGACCCATAATTTTTTTTACCAATAATCTTTTTGACCAGAATTATTTTCGGCCAAGAATATGAATGATCCTGATCGAAAATGATGCTGGTTGAAATTAATTTTGTTTTGTTATTGTGTACTTTAAATCATACCTTCAATTATTACATTAGGCACAAAGCAAAAGGTTTTTAGACTTGGGTAAAAGGAATCCTGGTCGAATTCATTCTCTGTCTATAATAATCATACTCGAATATTATTTGATTGAGGTCAAAAATATTTCTGATCTAAAAACATCTGTCTATAATAATGGTACTCGAATATTATTTGGTTGAGGTAAAAAATATTTCTGATCTAAAAACATCTGGTCGAAAACATTCAGAGTTGACTGAAATCTTGGTCGAAAAAAGTGCTGTTTCTGCAAAATTCAAAAATAGGAATCCAAGTCGAAAATAATCCCCAATCCAGATTGTGCCCTGAGGCACCCTGAGGTAAACAAATGTAACATGTGACATATCGTACTCCACTCAGTATCCTCTGGACCAGGGTTGTCATGAGGCAGACTGCCTTCATGCTACACTGCACCCTGTCGACAGTACTGATAAGCTTATAAGTGCACCATACATGAAAATTTGTTAGCTTATCCTATCTCCTAGTTAAATATAGTTTAACAACACTGATTAAGATGTCAAAAAAATAAATATTCTTTTTCTGTCTATACTTAAAATGTGATTCTCATTTGCTTTGAGCAATAACACATTGAGCACCAAAATACTCAACATAAATATTAGCACAAACAACACAAAATCTTGTTATTATCACAATATAAATTACAGTATTAGTGTGAAGCCAGAAAATATTTTTCCCAATCAAAATCAATAAACAATTTTCTTCAAATCAAAATCCCTTGAGGTATATGTAGCAAAATACACAATAAAACTGTTCACAGACACTACCTCATACTTGTGTTGGTTTAGACTGGTTGTCCACATGAATCCCATTGTTAATGACTGTTGGGTCCTTTTCCTGTTCAAGCAAATTGTTTGATTTACACAGTTGAGTAATGGCAGTTGATTGTTCATGGTCATTAGCATCATCTTCACTGTCTCGGTTACATCTTTCCTTTGTCCTCTCTGATCCTGGTCTATTCTTGCGGGGAAATACAGAATTTTCCATGTGCAATTGAGAATTCACTTCTTTTCCAGTAGCGCATTGACATGCCTTAAGAAAACTCTTCTTGAAGTTATCACTCAGAAAGGCATAAAGTATCGGATTAACTGCCGAATTGGAATAACTGAGACAACCAATTAGCAAATAAAAGACTACGGTCCATGTAGATTGCTCTTGTTTCGGTTCCGAAAAAATAAGGGCAACTTGACCAATCCAATATGGCAACCAGCACCCTACGTATACCGTAATAACTGTCAATACCAGTTTAGTGACTTTGCGGTGGCTCTTCTTCTTCTCCTTAGACTTGTTCCTGGGACCCACTCGTTGAAGTTTGCGAATAACCAAAGTGTAGAAAACAAAGATGAGAACTAGTGGGATGGCAAAGCCCAATATGAATGTGTAAAGGGTAAAGGCTGTCTGTCCGTTCATGTGTTGGCTTTCTGGCCACAAAATATTGCAAGTGTTTTGGCAAACTTCTTCGAATTGGTTGGCGTACATAAAAATTGGAACCATCATCAATGCTGATGCCATCCATCCGGTTAGACAAACCACTTTGGAGATGAATGGAGTCCGGTACTTAGGACTGCTGATTGGATGGCACACTGCTATGTACCGGTCGGTGCTCATCACTGTTAAAAACACACTGCTGGAGAATTGATTGATAGATGTGGTGGTCATGTAAACTTTGCACATTGAGTTTCCAAATGGCCAGTAACCAACTGTCATTGTAGCTAGCAGAAGAGGAACCCCAATAAGAAACAGTTCATCAGCAACTGCCAAGTTGAGAATGTACATATTGGTGACAGTCTGCATCTTTGAGTAGCGAAGAACCACGTAGATAACAAGTGTGTTGCCACACAAACCAACAACGCAAACGCACGCATACAATAGAATATTGATGCCATGCATAAGATTGATGCTGTAGCTCTGACACACTATTTGACTGCAGTTAGATTGCAGTGCAGAATCATTAATTCCATATGTGCTGCAGTTTGTATCGTTTATCATTGATTCTATTGTGGTGGATATTGATTCCATTGTTGAAGATTTGACAGCGACAAAACTGAAAAAAATTGAAAATTATTATTATTATGATTTATTATGACTTTTTATGATTATTATGATTATGATTATAAAAATACTAATATTGTTTATTTACCCAATTTATAATGAGCAAACACCTAAGGTGCGTTTCAAATTTATCCGGACACCTCAAAAAATTAATGTCAAATGATATTTAATGTCCTCATTAAGATTTTTATAATAAAGACAACTGCAAAACATACATATAAATGAAATAGCATCAATAATTCGAGAGATAATTTATCACTTTTGACAAGTTTCAATATTTTTACAAAGTAAAGAAAAAAGTTTGTTTCACATTTATACGGACAGGTGTGGCTATCAGTCAATAGAAATGACCACAATATGACATATTCTAAATAAATGTGTAAATTAGTAAACATAGCACTATTCTATTCTAAATTTCTCACTGGTTGTGTATTAGCAAAAGGGGTAGAGGTACAAATCAACCCGAGTATGAAAAGGGGCAAATAAATGCATTTAATGCCCAAGGGAAGTTGATAAGAGTAATTGCTGGCCATATAAACAGGTCCAAATCAACAGTTAGTGAATACTTAGCCAAAATAAGTGGAAAAAATATTTCCAAGCAGAAGCCAGGACCAAAACCAAAGTTAACACAATGCGATAAGAAACGAATTGTTAAGATATATGCAACAAAACAGACATCAACAAGGAAGATACAACCACAATTAGAGTTGCCATGCAGCAGTACAACAGTATGGAAAGCTTTAAAACAATCATCTATCCTAAAATTTAAAAAAATGCCTCTAGACCACCACTGACCAAAAAACACATGAGTTTTGTGGTCAGTGGTGGTCTAGAGGCATTTTTTTATACCGGGTGTTTCGCTTAAGAGTTTCCAGCCGAATAATTCCAAAATTGCTCAAGGTATCAAAATTCTGTTAACACAGGTGAATAGGAAGTATTGGTTGGCCATTCTAATAAAACATGTCACACAACACTCAACTCATTGCAACAATGTGATCCAAATACTATCTTGTAAACCATGCATCGTAGACATAAACTTCCAATTTGAAAGTTGTAGAGCATCATCTAATTAGTCTAAACAGCCTAAAACAAATTGTGGTTAATTGGGAAAAAAATTGAGAAAACTACAATTTTAGATTTTCAAAATGTGATGTAAAAAATGCAAAATTAACATTTTCCATTGTAAAAAAACAAAAACAATATCATTATCAATTGTTACTTAAAGGTAACAACTTTATTCATATGAACAGAAACAGAAAAACACTTAAAACAATTGATTTTTATTTTTTCACAAATTAAAAATTTAAAACAAAACTCTGAAGCACCTGCCTCAGATCTTCCAATATTTATGCAGAACCGAATAAAACGTGTACAAGTATGTATTGCAGCGAACGGTGGCATAATTGAGAATTGGCTTCATTGATATTGTTTTTGTTTACAATGGAAAATGTTAATTTTGCATTTTTTAAATCACATTTTGAAAATCTAAAATTGTAGTTTTTCTCAATTTTTTTCCCAATTAACCACAATTTGTTTTAGGCTGTTTGAGATTGTCAACCTTTTCGCGCATTACACCAGAGGGCGCACGAAGCGCCAGATGTTGTGTCCAAGTGACCTTTGGACATTGCCGTATGCACCAATCAGGTGCTCGTTATTCATGACATATTATCTTTGTAATTATCTGTGAATAAATCACTTTTGTATTTGCATACAACCGTATAACAAGTATCCATTTCTATCCACGTGTTTTGTCGCCATCCATTGCCTAAAAACTACAACAACAGAAAACCCAACAAAATTTCAGAGGAAATGGGGCGAGTTTTAGGTGTAATAAAGTTGGACATTTTGCGAGGGATTGTACCGCACAAGTGGTTGTCGTGGACAATAGTGAAAACAATGAATATGGAGTTGACCAAGAAGAGGAATGTGAGGAAAAGGAACTACTGAGTTTGGGATTTCTAACTGAAGCATGCATAAGTAAAGAAAAATTGGAAAAGACTTGGGACAAGCAGAATGGGTGTACGATACTAGAGCAACCAGTTATATTTGTAAACAAAGAGAGATGTTTTCAATATTTAAAGAAGTGATAACTGGATCCGTACACCTAGCTACAGAGAAATCCACAACACCTATTGAGGGAGTAGGTGACATCATACAAACTTTTATAACAGAAGATGGACGGAGGAGAGAACTTACTTTTAAAAACACCTATTATGCCCCGACGATGCGGCGAAATCTTCTATCCGGACCCAAATTGGATGATGCTGGGATAAATTCAGTTATAACTAATGGACAAATTATTTGTTATACACCAGATTGGAAAGAAAAGATATTTGTTGCAAAGAGACAGGGTAATTTGTTCTATTTGTTACCTAACTGACTGAAGACCAATGAACAATTAAAGACATCACAAAATAAGAAAACTATTAAATCCTATTCAATGGCTGCTAAACAACCTGAAGTTAGTGAAAAGATGTCAGAAAAGAAACAAGGAGACTTTTTGTTATGGCATAGACAATTTTGCCATATTCATACAGATATTATCAAGATAACATCGAGTGGAAATATTGTCAAAAATATGCCACAATTGGAAGGAAAAATCGAAAAATGTGACATCTGTATTTTTGCGAAGACGAAAGCAATCAGCCACAAACCTATTATAGGTCCAAGATCAAATAAGCCATTAAAGCTAATTCATATGGACGTCTTTGGACCTTTGCAAACCCAGTCACTATCTGGAAAAAGATATTTTCTGTCTATCATTGATGACTTTTCCAGAATGACCAGAATTTACCTTCTAAAGAAGAAGAATGAAGTATTTGAACATTTTAAGACATATCAGACACGTATGGAACGAGTTACTGGCAACAAGATCCTCAGTATAAGAACAGACAATGGACTTGAATTTTGCCATCAAGACTTAAGTTAAATGGAATAAAACATGAACGGACAAATATTTACACACCCAAACAGAATAGTGTGGCAGAACGTTACAATCAGACTCTTGTGGATGGTGTCCGATGCCTGCTACATTATGCAAAGTTAAAACATCAGTTTTGGGCAGAAGCTGCTTATACATTCAATTATGTACAGAATCGTGTTTGCAGAAAGGGATTCTCCAAAACACCCTTAGAATATTTTTATGCAGCGAAACCATCAGTGGGGCATCTCAAAATATTTGGATGTTTATGCTACCTTCGAACTCCGAACGAAAAGCGTAGGAAATTAGACAATAAATCTCAAGCTGGAATTTTGGTTGGTTATGCACAACAAACGCGGGGGTACCGTGTATGGATACCATCGGAAAGAAAAATCTTTGAATCGATGGACGTTACTTTTAATGAAACAGAGATTGGTGTGGAACACGTCCTGGGCCCAAAAAGGCCATCACAACAGCAGACAGTGCAGTTTAAAGAAGACAGTGATGATTCTGATTATGACCAACCATCTAGAAAAACTGAAATTGTACTAAAAACAGAAGTTGCAACTAAGGAAAAACCAGTAGAGCCACCCCTACAAGAAGTAGCAACAGCAATAGAGTCTACATCATCACTTACACCTTGTGAGGAAATTCTTTGGGTAAGACTGGCAAAAAGAAGGCCTGATGGTTGACGAATTGACATTTATTATGGTATCGAAGATACAAAAACTCGTCTCAGATCTCATAATGAAATAAGTCAATATTGTGTTGCAAATAATATTGTATTTGTACCGGAACTCTTTGACTTTTCATCCAAGAATGTTTTTGAGGGGAGATAAATACCCAAAACGCTTAAAACATCTTTGCCGGAAGAAGAGGATCTGGATAATGAGGAATTTTATAATGTTGAAATACCACGGAATTATGAAGAAGCCATTAGTTCACCAAACCATAGAGAATGGCAGAATGCAATGAAGGAAGAGATACAGATCATCAGTGCTTTTTTTGTAAAAAAAAAAAAGGTGGTGGAACTGTAATAGAAAAATATATATTTTTTGCAATTTTTTACAGGGTGTATCAGAATTCATGTTACACAGAAGTGGGGGGTATACCAGGAAATCACATTTTCACTAATCAAAAATTCCAAAAAAACTTTCCTACTTAGTCAGAGCCCCAAAAACAATGGAAGATTTTAAATAGTTTTCCGGATTTTGGGTTTTTTTTGTGATTCTTCAACATTAAAATGATCAGTTTATGTATTTTTATTTGAGTGAATCACAAAAAAATCCCAAAAATCTGGGAAAGCTATTTGAAATCTTCCATTGTTTTTGGGGCTCTGACAGGGTGGGAAATTTTTTTTGAATTTTTGATTAGTGGAAACGTGATCTCCTGGTTCTCCTCTATACACCCTATTTCTGTGTAACATGAATTCTGATACACCCTGTATACTATGTTACCGTAAAGCTCCGAATAGTGGCCCCGGCTTCTATTTTTTTTGGACCTCGATCTCCCGGGCTAGTAATTGAGACCGGGCCTATAAACGGACCCTGCTTCTATTTCGATTATGGAGTTACAATTTCTTCATTATTATAAAAAAATGTTGTTTTTTTCACTAAAAAAACAACATTTTAAAATTTATTTTAGGGTTTTGGTGACATTTTTGTTAAGTTTAGGTCACGTTTTAGGCATGAAACCAGAAAAGAACCCAAAACGCGACCGAAACGTCACCAAAGAGCCCAAAACGTGACCGAAACGTCACCAAAGAGCCCAAAACGTGACCAAAACGTCACCAAAGAGCCCGAAACGTGACTGAAACGTCACCAAAGAGCCCGAAACGTGACCAAAACGTTATGTACACGTACACGTACACGTGACGTTTTTTGACCGGGCTTCTATTGGGACCCGGCTTCTATTTTCAAATTTACCTCCGACCCCCTGGTTTGTAATTGGACCTGGGCCTGTAAACGGACCGGGTCACAATTCGGAGCTTTACAATATGATCCATCGAAAAAAGGTAGCGGAACTCCGTCCCACCGTGTTCCATGACAAAAAAAGCACCTTACATACATGCGACAGCCTAAAGGATTTATTGAAAAGGAAAACAGGACTATGTTTGTTTATTACAAAAGGCGATATATGGCTTACATCAAAGCGGTAGAGAATGGAATACTGAATTGGACCAATATTTAAAGAAAGTTGGATTTCAACCTCTGCAATTGTCTAATTGTATCTACTTTACTGGCAATTGAGTAATTCTAGTAGTTTATGTTGACGACATTGTGATATTTGGAAACATCGTAGCAAATATACAACAGGCTGCAGAGCAAATACAAAAAAAATTTGACTTAGTTAACCTAGGAAAAACGAAGAAATTACTCAGAATTGAATTTGATGAAACTGGAAAAGATTTCTACATCCATCAATCAGCCTATATCGATAAGATTTGGAAAAGATTCGGCAAATATTGTAAATCTTTCTCGTCTGTTCCGATAGCACAAGGATTTGTATTATTGGGCGGGGACCAAATTGGCGATGGCCAATTTGGCGACGGCAAAATTGGCGATTGCAAATTGGCGACGGATCAAATTGGCGACGGCCAAATCGGCGGGAACCAAATTGGCGATCGTCCACACCATTAAATGGACGACGAGGACTAAATTGTCGATGAATCAAATGGGCGACGGGCCAAATCGGCGACGTGCCAAATTGGCGACGGGCCAAATTGACGACGGGCCAAATTGGCGACGGATCAATTTGATTAAATGTGATTGGCTAGTAGGCTTGCGCGGTATTTTTTATTTTTTTAGTTTTAATCGTTTTTTAAATTGATTTTTAATTTTTTTTTCAGTTTTGTACGTTTTTTTTATGGCATTCATTTATTTTATTGTATTTTAAGGAAATTAAGTTAAATTTGCAATAAAAAATTTCTTTTTATCCTAAATAAATTTGTCTTCATTTTAATTTGTAAATTTCATTGGTACGTAGTTGGCACTATAAAGTGTGTAACACACTGGCCTAACAATGTAAATGAAAAAACTTATTGATTAAAAAATGCGGGTTGCTTTACCCGGTGCTTCACTGCAGTACCCCCGTTTCTTTGCAGAACATGTATTGACTTTTTGACCTAAAGTCGTCTTTTTTGGGCAAGAAATCATAAAAAACCCGATTAAAACTAAATAACACGTAAAAAATCATAAAAACCCCGATTAAAACGCGAGAAAACACGAGATTCTCGTGTTTCGTCGCCAATTAGATACATCGCCAATTTGGGGCATCGCCAATTTGATCCGTCGCCAATTTGGGCCATCGCCAATTTGATTCGTCGCCAATTTGGGCCATCGCCAATTTGGTCCTCGTGGATTGTGGGCTAATTAATTAAAATTCGGCGCCGAATAGGGCCATCGCCAATTTGGGCCGATCGCCAATTTGGGCATCGCCAATTTGGTCCTCGTCGGTATTATTGAAAGAACATTGTCCAAAAACTCTAGAAGAGGTGCGAGATATGCAAGGAATTCCATAGAGAAGCTTGCTAGGTAGTATTGCATTTCTTGCAACAAGAACAAGGCCACATTTGCAGTATGCCACTAACATCCTGAGCCAATTTCAGGAAAATCCTGGAAGAAATCATTGGAATGTGCTGGTGAAGTTACTTCAAACAACTAGGAAATACCGACTAAGACTTTCGAGACAAAAAGATTTGACTTTACTTGGATATTCTGACTCGGACTATGCCGCCAATCGAGACGATAGGATCTCTTTGGGTGGTTCAGTATGAACCCTTGGTTCTGTTCCTGTTTATTGGTGCACTTTCAAACAGAAATGTGTTGCATTATCATCTATGGAGGCAGAATATATCGCACTCTGTGATACTGTTTTGGATTTTCTTTTCTTCAAAAGAGTGTTAACTGAATTAAGTAATCAATTACACTTCCATTTCAAAAGTAAAGTGTATTGCAACAATAGTTCTGCAATTGACTTTAGTAAATCCGCAATTGGAAGAAGGAAAACTAAACATATTGATGTCCGTTTACATTTTATTAGAAATTTAGTTAAAAATAGTGAAATTGATATACAACTACTTGGTACAGAGTGTAATCTTGCTGATGGTTTTACAAAACCCTATAATAAGGTTAAAATATTAAGAGTTTTGTTCAATTTTGTTTAATTACTAATATATAAAATGGCACTATGAGGCCGAACTTGTTAGTATTATTTAGGAATAGTGCCATTGTTTTTGTATTTCTGACTTGTGTATAATGTATACAGAAAAGATTGTTTCTGTACTATTTTATTTCATGCATTATGATTTGTTCTTTATTTCATGATTTATTCTACCTTTGAATTTATTCTACAAATATATCATGATTTGTTCTTTAAGTAATGAGTTTAACTTGTAATCTAAAGAGGAGAGAATAAACACTTCTGCTTCTGGATTCCATGTATACACATGTCTGCTTGCTAGTTCTTTGGATATCTACTGCATTTGTGAAATGCTAACAATTTCTCCACAGTGTTTATTCATTCAAACCGTTTTAACGTGTTTTCACACCACTTTTTAGCCATTTTCGTCCTTTTTTCGATGTGAAATTGTGAAATGGGAGGGAAAAACAATAAAAGAATGCGTAAAAATGGTTAAAATGAGAAAAAAATCAAAAAATTTCGCATTTTCACACCGAAAAAAGGGTTGAAATGGTTAAAAGTTTCCTGAATTTGTGTAAAATCATGTTAAAAATGTTTTAATGAGTAAAAACCGTGAAGAAATGAATTAAAATCGTTAAAATGTAGAAAAATAAAAAAAATAAAAAATTAAAAAAATGACCATTTGATCTTTTTACCTTCGAAAATCTATAAACTAGATTACAATTCGGCGAAATGGGATTCCGCGAAAGGAGACATCACCGAAAACATTAGTATGGTCATTATTACACTCGGTGCGGACTCGTACCAAGTGTAAAATTCCCAGGATTTCTGTGCGGCAATCCCAGAATTTCGGGATTGCTAAAAAGGCCCGGATTCGGGGATTTTGGGATCCTGGGATCCCGGGATTGGAAGCCCTAGACATACCATCTCGGTGAAACGTATAGCTCCCACCTCCACATCCATACAACACATCACTTAATGTTGCCACGTAGTCAAACATGGCGTCGAGGCGCCTCATTTCTGCAATGCCATAGATTTCGACGCTATTTGTACCCGGGGTTGTGAGTCCGCCCAAAATATAAATTAAGTATTCACTGTATCAACGCCTAGTGACCTCATTACCTACATTCGACGGTCACATTTCGAAGAGGCATCCGCAAACTTTAAAATCTGCTGTTACAAGACCGAGAATAATTTAAAAATTTCTCATCTATAACCCAAAGTGTTATAACATTATGATTTGTTTGTTATATTTTCACGTTTTGAAGCAGTTTAGATCCCAAATAAATATTAGAGGCTCCAAAAGCACAGATAAAATCTTTTTAGGTTTTCTCCTTTTTGCACATGTCACTTTCTTATCATCTGTCTTTTGAACCGAGTCCAATTCAACACCTTGCTATCTGAATAAATATATGTAACCAATTACAATTTAACTCCAAAACATCGTAAACTAGCTGAGTCACTCCGGTAACCATAATGGAAATATTTTTTCATAACCTGGCAATCAGTTTGTTGAAAACTTAAGTCAAGAATTCAACAGTGCAGTGACTTACCAGAGTGAATTGTAAAATTAAATTGACTTGTCTTCTAAATTAAAAATTTCTTCAGTTTCGTAACATGCTTAATCACTCTTCTTTCCTCTTTTTTTCTTTTGGCTGAAGATACATGGCTGATCATACAAGAATGTTGAAAAGAATGTTTTCTACCCTATAAAAAAGACAAAAAAGAAAGCAATAAATATCTCATTAGAAGCAAAGTGCATATAGAAGTTAGAAAACCCACAAATTGAGATTGAAAAGTACAAGTCACATAACTGGCACTGAGACAATTTATTTACATATAGATGTAATGGTACAGAAATGGTTGTTGTAATTACTAGTACTATAAATAAAACTTTTAAATAACTGCGAAGAAAGATGTATTAACATTGAAAACCTTAGAGAAAAATAAATTGACATCAAATGATAATGGGATTGCTAAAGAAAAAGGTAAACAATAGCTCAAATATCAAAACAAATATTAATAAAGACTAATAAAATTTTAGAAATGACAATTTTTTATCTATGAAAATGTTAAATAGTTTTCAACAATTTAAACAAAGTAAAACTGAACCTGACTTCTCTTGAATTTCACATCAGGAGTGTATTTAATATGAAGTCGGTTCACTTATTCGAAAACATGCTGTTAACAGGTCTGACTGCTGAAAACAATTTTCAACAGCAAATATCTTTTAAGTTAATAGCTCGTGGGTGCTTAATTGTGTGTGGGTGGAAAAAGGTTTTTGTCCAATAGCGATGTGAAAACTGACAGTTTTATTTTGTTACATTTGTAAAAGTGATGTATTCGAATTCATGTAGTGTCTGAACACTTTTGATTGCTGTGTTTGATATGTTGGAATTTATTAACATTGTAATGGAACGGATCTGCCAATTGTGCAATTTACCCACCAGAGCGCGATATATTAAATACGTCACAGACGCGGCATTTTAAATGTATCCGCTGACATTTGGATGTATCACAAATAATCGTTTGTGGTATGCAATAATTGAAACTGGACTAAGAAGAACATAAACATGACTGTGTTTATGTCTTTCTTAGTTTAACTCACCTAGCCTTGGGCATAGTTTCCCCTTGCCCACCTGGCGAGTTACCCCTTGGAGGAAGAGTTTACCCACCCTCCTCAAAGTGTCTCTGGTATCCACAAATAGTATGAAACCAGATCCACATGGAATCTGTGATGTCATATAATCTCACCTGCTTTTCATGCCTCTGGCGGGCAAACAGAAAAGCACTATACTGCAGGGAAGTTTTTTTTGTCCAAGACTGTACATGTAATACAAATTAGAAATACGCCATAATTATACTTTTCTTCGGTAATTAAGATAAACTAATACAAATACATTTTATATTCACAGAATATTTATATTTTGCGCCACATAAGGTTACGTATGTCCAACAGAAACCACAAATCGCAAATCCTGAAATCGCGAAACACGGATATCGCGAATATTTGTACCGCGAAAAACAAAATCGCGAATATTTGTACCGCGAATTAACAGAATTAATATTATTGTTTGTTTACAGACTAGACTTACTTGCTATTTCTAATTTCTGTTTCATAGGCTATGATAATGGGTATATAAAGTGTGATTACACACTGGCCCAACTCCCAAATCAGTTTTAATCTATTTCGACTTGCGCAGCCCTCCAGACGGCGAGTCCCATCGTGACACTACATGGCTAATTGTTTAAAAAGTAGAAAATAAAGACAAAGCGGGGCAGCCAACTTGTGTATTTGGCTCCCAATTGAAGGAAACTCATTAAAACGTGCGCCCAAACTCGTTTTTAAAGTTTTGTTTTCACTTTCTCGTGTGGAAATTGGTTTGCGTATCTGTGACGTTATGTATTTTTACGTTTGTTGGACGTGTTAATAAGTTTGGGTATTTAAGCCCACCTTGTTAAACAAATACAGTGGAACCTCGCGTAACAAGCACCTCGCACAACAAGTAATTCGCATAACAAGGGATAAAAATTTTTAAAAAATGACTCGCTTAACGAGGTATGTTTCGCATAGCGAGTGAAGTTCTCCTTCTTTTCGGGGAGTCCCCCTGTTTTGCTTAACGAGTGTTTCGCATTAAGAGCAACACTCTGGAACAAATTATGCTCGTTATGCGAGGTTCCACTGTACAAAACTAAATATATAAATGAGTAAATGCAATGGTTCCTTCTGTAAATAAACAAAACTATTTAGGAATTTGCTGTATCGTGAAAAAAAAATAATCGCACTTTTTGGGTGTAAAACTGTTTTTAACTGTATCCAATTTCTTTTTCGCGATTTAAGTTTATTTCGAAATTATACCGCAAATCGCGAAAATTCGCGGTACATCAATTCGCGGTATATCAATTAGCGGTATACCAATTCGCGGTATACCGTAATCTCGCCAGCGCACGCCGCGATATCAAAATTCGCGGTATCATACATTCGCGGTAGAAACAGTCGCGATATAATGATTCGCGATATAAAAAATTGCGATACAACATGCGCCCCGTTAAATATTATAGTTTAGAATTGTGTTAGGAATCATAGCTAATATATAGACCACGGATAAATGCATAAACGCATAGAAAATATGTTTTTTGCATATTTAGCCAAATTTGGCTATAAATGCATAAATGTTGATTTTCCGAAAATATATGCATAAAACGCAGTATTTTTGCATATCGTATCATGTTTAGTTAAGATCTCTTGAAGCTTATGACCAAATATTATAACCTAGCTCAAAATTTCGCTGCAATCGTTTAAGTTAAACACACTAGGCGCATTCAAAAACACATAAACGGTCGTTTAAACCCGTTTGCACGAGCTTTTAAACGAGATTCTCGTTTAAAAG
>JAQIXU010000653.1:0-27308 GCA_034701245.1 Strigamia transsilvanica | reverse complement strand
ATTATAACCCTAAAAACTCATTTGTAACCAATTATAACCCTAAAAACTCATTTTTAACCAATTATAACCCTAAAAACCCATTTGTAATCAATTATAAACCTAAAACCAATTTTAAACCAAATTTTAACCTCAAAATCGAATTTTTAAACCAAAAACCAATTTTTACCCCAGAAACCAATTTTTAACCAAAAAAACCTATTTTTAACCAATTATAACCCTAAAACCCATTTGTAACCAATTATAACCCTAAAAACCAATTTGAAACCAAATTTTAACCCCAAAAACCAATTTTTGATTTCCCAAAAAAAAACATTTTCAGTGGTCACTACGCATGCGTGGGTGATAAAATGTTAAGAGGGTGGTATATGGGGGGCGTGGGAAAAGGAAATACACGGGGGTCCACCAGCTGCACCCTCTCATCAAATTGCACCACACCCTCCCCCTAGACCAAATGCCACTGGTCCATAAACGAGAGTCCACCACACTCGGACCCCCCTCAATCATCCCCCCCTCAGGGAAGCCATGATGCGAGGGTGGCTCCTGGAACCTCATAAATCGTCGCAGGTGGACACTGGTCATTCAATGGACCCCACCTCTGTCCATCAACTCCAAAAAGGAGCAAAAAGAAAAAAAAAAGGGGGAGGGGTACACCGAAGCTCCTCCAGGGGTACCGGGAGCCGTTAAAGAGGTGTGATTGATTTGAGATGTCCAGTGGAGAAATTCCACGCTGCGAATAAATGGGAATTCTGGTGAAAGGGGCAAACAAAAGGAGATTAAATGAAAGAGAAGAGGGAAAAAGGGTGGGGGGGCACTCGGGGAGCAAGAGAAATTTTTTTATTTTTTTTATTTTTTGTTTTTTGTTTTACCTGAAGAACCTCCGTGTGCGAGTCCATTTCCGTTGACCTGGTGTCTGGCGGTGACTAAGCTGAGTGGTGACACCTGAGATCGAGGCGCGATGTCTTGCGGGAAAGAGGAGTAGGAGGAGCGGCGGCCTTCGCGCCGGTTGCCGTCGATGGCCGCTTGGAGCTCGGCGGGTGTGCTTAGTTTCTTTTTGTCGCATTCGTAGGGGTAGAGATATTTCATGTATCTGTGAGGAGATTGATATTTTTGATTATTGGTTTTGTGGTTGATTTTTGGGAGGGTTGATTAGTGGATTTGGGATTTTTGGTTTGGGTTGTTTTTTTTTTTTTGGGGTGGAAATTGGGTTGTTGTGGGTTATGGAGATTCGAGGGATGGGTGGGAGTAGTGGGGGTGAGGGGTGGGGGTGAGTAAAAGAGGGCAGTGTTTGAATGTTTAGGAGTTTGGTTGAGATTCGTTTAAAAATGGTGTTTTTTGGTGAAATTCGGGGAAAAGGTCGAAAGTTTTGGAGGAATTCATTAAATTAAGTGAAATTTTGGTCGATTGCATGGAAAAAGTTTCGAATTTTGTCGAAATTCATCAAAAAATCGCAGTTTTTGTCGAAATGCATCAAAAAGTCGTAATTTTTGTCGAAATTCATCCAAAAAGTCGCAATTTTTGTCGAAAAACATCATAAAAATCGCAAATTTTGTCGAAAAACATCATAAACAAAATTCATAAACAAAATCGCAAATTTATCCAAAACAGTATCATACTTCATCAAAATTCACCAAAATCCACTAAAAATATTACAATTAATCAAAACTCCCTTCCTCAACATCATCCAAATTCCACCAAAATCCAATCAATAAAAAACAAGCTATTGCCTTAATTGTACCATCAACACACCCTTACACCCCCTATACACTCACGGGCCCATCTCGTAACCCGTTTTGGGGCCCCAACCAAAAAAAAAAAAACCCAAAAAAATTTATTCCTAAAATTCCCCTTTAAAAAAAATATTTTTTTTTACAATTTTTAGGCCCACCATCCAAACGGGGCCCCCACACCACCTTTTAAGAGGCCCCAACACCAAAAAAAAAAAAAAACTCAAAAAAAATTTTATTTTTTTTTTAAATTAATCTAGAAAAAAAAATAATTATTTTTTGGATTCTAGGGGCCCTTAGCCCCACGGTGCCCCTCCAAACACCCCCAAAACAAAACCCAACAACCCAAAAACCTTACTGTGTGCGCAGAGTGAAAGCTGCACTCGTGATTGATGATGGTAAATTGAGCCCTTTGGTGATTTCCCTCCAAATCTTCTTGTTGATCACTTCAACCAGCCCCCCTCGGGCCACGACCAAGTTGTACAGTTCGTAAAGATCCAACACCTGTTTCGCCATAATTGGGATGCGATTTACCGGCGTCCCTGCAACAAACAAAACAAAAACAAACAAAAATTAATCAAAAAACAAAACAAAAATCCACAAAAAAATCCACCCACATTCCATCCCGTCGTCCACCCACCTCGTCCAGATTGATTCCCAACCTGCCCCTCCATGACCCCTTTCGCCCCCCCTCCATTTCCAACATCATCCAATATTTGTCTAGTGGACTCCCCGCAGCTCCGCCTCGATTTGGATTTAATCAGCGCCAGGTGAGGGGTCAAGGTCCCGTTCATTTTTCAGGTGAGGGTGCCCCGAAGGCGGATGTTGTTTACTCACGGATCGCACGCCC
Source organism: Strigamia transsilvanica (assembly GCA_034701245.1). Taxonomy (NCBI): domain Eukaryota; kingdom Metazoa; phylum Arthropoda; class Chilopoda; order Geophilomorpha; family Linotaeniidae; genus Strigamia; species Strigamia transsilvanica. The sequence goes on along the minus strand of JAQIXU010000653.1, from coordinate 24,734 downwards.
CCCTGCACCCCCCCATCAAGTGTTATGGGTGAAATTCAAGTAGAAGATGGACATTCAGGTAAAAACAGCCACTGTATCCAGCTTCAAAGGGGCTTTTAAGGACCCCCCCATGGCCCCCCGGTACCCTCCTGTGTTGTGAATAGAAGGGGTGTTCGATTTCAAACCAAATCCAAGGCTTAACCCTTTTATGTTGCTTTGTAAGAGGGGAAAAGAAGGGGATTGGAAGAGGGGTTCATGTCATCATCAGGCATAAATCAGAGAGGGAATTGGAAAAAAGTTGTGGGGGGAAGAAGTTGTGGGGATAAAAAGTGGATGGGGTTTTTTTTTGGTGTTTGCTTTTTGTATGTCATTATGGCTGATCAAATGGAAGTGATGCATGGAGTTAAATTGGTGTTGGTTGGTGATAAATTTTGGGGTTTGGTTTTTTTGGGTTTGGAGTTTGGTTTTGTTTTGTGTTGGGGTTTTTCATTAGGGAGTGAGTTTTTTGGATAGGTTTGTTTGGAGTTTGTGGGGGGTGGAGTTTGTTGGAATTGGATTGTAGGTTTGTAAATTTTGTGGAAATTGAATAATAGATTGAGAAATTTTGTGGGAATTCAATAAAAATTGAGAAATTTTGTAGAAATTCAATAAAAAATGAGAAATTTTGTGGAAATTCAATAAAAATTGAGACATTTTGTGGAAATTCAATAAAAATTGAGACATTTTGTGGAAATTCAATAAAAATTGACACATTTTGTGGAAATTCAACAACAAAATCACAAACTTTGTAGAAATTCAACAACAAAATCACAAATTTTGTGGAAATTTAACAACAAAATCACAAATTCTGTGGAAATTCAACAACAAAATCACAAATTCTGTGGAAATTTATCAAGGATTACTCAGATTTTACTGACAAATCTGATTGAAATTCATTAAAACTCAGACAAATCTTGTTGAACTTCATCAAATCTTGTTAGAATTTATCAAAAACCAAACAAATCTTGTTGAAATTCATCATAAAGCAAACAGACTTTGTTGAAATCCACCAAAAATCAGTCAAATCTTGCAGAAATCCTCCAAAAAACCAGAAACTTTTTCTAAAAAATCCACCAAAAATCACACAAATCTTCCTGAAATCTACCAAAAACCTAACAAAATCTCCAGAAATCCACCAAATCCAGTTAAACTCCACCAAAAATCCGTCAAATCTTGCTAAAATTCACCAAAAACCAGTAAAATTTTCATAAAATCCATCAAAAACAACACAAACCTTGCAGAAACCCTCCAAGAAACAGAAAACCTTTCCCAAAAACCCACCAAAAACCACCCAAAAACCTCCAGAAACCCACCAAACCAAAAAAAAACCCAAAACACCCCAACACCTCACCCTTCACCTCCAACAATCCCACCTCCCAATCCCAACCAAGCAACCAAACCTCACAAACAAACAATCCCAAAATCGCCATTGTCTTTTTAATGTTTCAAACAAAAATGTGAAAACCACCTCCACCAACCAAACCAAACCACTTTAATGGGTTTAATCCCTCATCCTTTTACAACACCATTTTATTGTTTTCACCTCAAATTGTCGTTTTTATAGCCACCATGCATAAACATTTACAATGCATCACAATCACAATACCCCAATCCAACATGGCCGCCCAAAAAAAAAAAAAAAAAAAAAATTCTTATTTTTAGATGTCACCAAATTTCGAGCCATTTTAGGAAAAAGCCTTTTCGTGGAACCTGCGCGTCTGATGGCGAGGGACAAAAGTGATTTGGTCGTCGTGGGGGCGTTGGGGTTGGGATGTTGCTTGGGGTCCATAAATCTCGTCTTGTCTTTCAACAGCTGCACAAGGAGCTCAACTTGTTGAGTAATGGAAGTGGGTGAGGCTAATTAGCATTCCTTAATTACCTGGGACCTCGAATGGCGGATCGGCTGACCAAATGGGATGAAAATTGAGTGGTTTATAAATAAGAAAATTAAATTTTTCTTTGTGGGTTGGTTGTGCTTGGCAGTTGGAATGGCAAATGTTTTTCTTTTTTTCTTTTTTCGGGCTGAGCGTTTTTCTTATTGTAATTAGCACGGGTGCGATGCGGGGAAGCGCGCGCTGGTGGGACAAGGGATTAGTTTGTTGCTCTGTTGCAGTCGTTGCAGCGATGGGCGGTTCGGCGTTTGGGGATGTGGTTTTTGGTGGAAGACATTTTTCTGCGTTGTTTTGACTAAGAATTGGGTTTTTGGTGATGGAAGTAGTTTTTTTTTGGGTGGAAATACGTTGGTTTGTTTAGAAAAAGTGTAATTTTGAGCTTGGAAGTAGGTTTTTATGGTCTTTAATCACGTTTTTATGCAAATAAATGCATTTTCATGCAGAAAAATTCAATTTTTTGGGTCTGAAATGCATTTCTATTGCCTAAAATGCATTTTTCTTGTCTAAAATACATTTTTTTTGGGTCTAAAATGCACTTATTTGAATTTCCGAAATGCATTTTTCTTGACTAAAATGCATTTTTTGGGTCTGAAATGTATTTTTATGTCAGAAAATGCATTTTTCTTGTCTGAAAATACATTCTTCGTATCTGAAAATGCATTGTTTTGTTTAAAATTGCACTGTTGAGGTTAAAATTATATTTTTCCAGTCTAAATTAAATTAAATTAAATTAAATTTTTCTGCAAAACTATGCATAAAATGCATTGTTGACTGAAAAATGCACTATTTCATATAAAAACTACTTTTTCCTCGTCTAAAATCCCATATTTTACCTTTAAAAAAACAATTCCAAACAAAAAAAAAACCATAATCCCGACCAAAAATTACATCATTCCGCTAAAAAATGCATTTCACCGGCTAAAAAACTATAAAATCGCATTACCTTCCATAAACCAAACAATAAACATTACATAAACCATATTTACCATCCCAGAACAACTTTCCGGTCACAAGTTTACGAGATGATTGATCAAACTGACACCATTAAAACTCGCTCCAACCATAACCCAATTCCAAATCCAAATCAAACAAAAAAACCACAAAAAAATCACATTTCACCACCCCCACCCCTCCCCCCAAAATAAACCCAAAACTCAATCAAACAAACAAAATCACAAATTCTGTGGAATTTTATGAAGAATTACTCAAATTTTAATAAAATTTAACAAAAATCAGACAAATTTTAATGGAATTCATCAAAACTCAGACAAATCTTGTTGAAATTCGTCAAAACAAACAAACCGTGTTGAACTTCATCAAATCTTGTTGAAATTCATCAAAAACCAAACAAATCTTGTTGAACTTCATCAAATCTTGTTGAAATTCATCAAAAACCAAACAAATCTTGTTGAAATCCACCAAAAATCAAACAAATCTTATTGAAATTCATCAAAAACCAAACAAATCTTGTTGAAATCCAACAAAAATCAAACAAATCTTATTGAAATCCACCAAAAATCAAACAAATCTTATTGAAATTCATCAAAAATCCACCAAATCTTGTTAAAATTCATCAAAAATCAAACAAACTTTGTTGAAATCCACCAAATCTTGTTGAAATTCATCAAAAAGCAAACAGACTTTGTTGAAATCCACCAAATATCAGTCAAATTTTGATAAAATTCACCAAAAATCAGACAAACCCTGCAGAAAAATCCTCCAAAAAACCAGAAAACTTTCCCTAAAAATCCACCAAAAACGAGTCAAATTTTCCATAAAATCCTCCAAAAATCAAACAAATCTTCCTAAAATCTACCAAAAACCAAACACAAAAACCACATTTCACCACCACCCCCACCACCCCCATCCTCAAACAAACCCAAAACTCAATCACACAAACAAACAAACAAAACAAAAGAATTGCCCACACTGCACTGCACTCACCTCTTTTCTGCATAAACGAGAAAAGGTCATCGAGAAATTCCTTCCTTTTGGGATCATCACTGAGCTCGTATAACTATCAAATAAATAAAGAGAAAAATACAAGATTTAGTGCACATTGCAACCGAGTCAATTAACTTAAACAAACTCTCACCGCCCCCCTGCTCCCGACACCCCTCCCCTTCCCATCTTCAATTTTTCTTCTTCGCTCGCGCTCCGCCTACCTGTGACCCCCTTCACCCGCGTCTCAGCGTCTTATCTGATTAATTGATAATTACTTGCGTCCCCCGCCCTCCTCCGCCGGTTCCACCGACCCAACCCTCGCCCCCCCCCCCGGCAACCCAAGAGGGGGGGGCAGTGAAAAATGTCGCCATGGGCTCCCGGTTTTACCCGCGACCCCGGATTCGTTGCCCACGACCTGTCAATCATCGTCCGCAACATGTGCGCGCGTTGTGATGCACTTCCGGTCCATCAGCATTAAAATGGTTATCGAGTTGCGGCCAATCCAGGCTGGATTTTATTTTGATTTAGAAAAAAAAATTTGATTTTGGTAAAAAAAAAAAAAAAAAATTATTTTTAAAAAAAAGAAAATGTCTACTGTTGTTTGTCGAGCCAAGAATTAGATTTAAAATTAAAATAGCTTTGAATGTCATGCGACTTGAAGTGGAATTCGAATGGATTGCTCGTAGAGCTGCAATTGAGTTTTATTTGGTTGCGGTCTGGTGCATTTGTGGGAATCTATATGTGAAATCAACGTGGGGCCCCTTCGTGGAAAAATCAGTGTGTGGGGAGCCCCGGGAGTTAGATAACCTAAATGTCTAGACATTTAAGTGGGATTTTGAATTGGGGGCCCGATGAATTTATTTTTCATCTAGGGGCCCCGTTGAAAAAAATGAATTTCGAGTTTGTGGGGCCCTATGCGTGGGCCCCTTCCAAAAAAATTCAGTACGCGGGCCCCCCTGGAATTAAATAAGCTTTAAACAAAATTCCAAATGTTTCGATGAAATTTTGATCCTAGGGGCCCCACTCATTTATTTTTTATCTCGGGGCCCCTTCCAAAAAAAATTTGATTCTTGGGGCCGCCCACTCATTTAATTTTCATCTCGGGGCCCCTTCCAAAAAAATTGATTTGATTCTAGGGGCCCCCACTTATTTATATTTCATCTCGAGGCCCCATTTTAAAAAATCCCTGTTTTTGATGCAATTTCCGGTTAATTTATGCATGAAATCATGGGGATACTTACGGGGGCCCAAAGTGGGGCCCCAATTATTATTTTTTTTAACTATTATTTTTTGACACTGAGAAATGAACTCGGGGCCCCATTAAGCCATTTAGGCATGTAAACACGCTCAATCGTCCACTCCAAACACAAAAAAACGAGCGTCAGGTGTGATGAAAATTTACAGGTGACCACCTGGTCGCTCGTACTGTACCCCCAGCGAGCTGTCAACAGGTCAAATCCCAACGCACCTCGCATGGGGTCCCTTGCACCGTGTTGTTCCTCTCCAAGTTTGCACCTACCGTTTGTGGCGTACACTGAGTCGGACCCGGGGGTGGCGGCGGCGTCGCCTCGTGGGGGCGCCAACATCGGACCTTCAAAAAAAATCAAAAAAAAATTAAATTTAAAAAAACTAAAAAAAAAAAAAAAAAAAAAAAATGGCGGCTGGTCGAGTTGGGGGGGCACGGGGGGTGTCTGGAAAAACTCCCCCTCGGGCTGATCGGGTTTCGAGCCGAGGGCGAGACGCGTGTCTAATTTGCATAAATCTCGCGCAGGTTGGTGGAACCGAGCAAACATTTCACCTTGACCCTTCCCCCCCCCCCGGCCCCCCCATCCAAGATGGCGGCCGAATGAGAAATGAAGTGAATAAATGTCGAGTTTATTTTTAGTCTGATAAAAATGAGCTTTGGGGGGGCGAGGGGGGGCGAGGGGATGTAAGTAGGGGGAGATCCGCCAACTGACATTACTCACTCGACCAATCGACTTATAAGGAGACGCATAAAGAACTATCGAGGGATCCACGAGTCTATTCTTAGATAAAACCTCTGTTTAGAGATGGCGCGAGACGCCCACGGTCTCGTATCAACAGAAAAATAAAAGAATAAATAAATAAGTTTTTGAAAAAATAAAAAAAATTATTTTTGTGAAAATAAAAATGGAAAAAATTCCATTGTGGATCGTAAAAGTGGCTGGAATTTACGAGGATAAAAATATATTGTTTTGATATTGCTGAAGAATGCGTGTGTCACAGGCCCGCAGTTTATTTTTAACCGGAAGTGAATAAAAATCCGAAAATTGTAAATAAATAAAAATAAAAAAAATTATTTATTGATTTATTTTGATTTTTTGAATTATTTTTTGAGTTGTTTTTTCACAGCCCCGCAGTTTATTTTTAACCGGAAGTGATTAAAAATCCGAAAATTGTAAATAAATAAATAAATAAATAAATGAAAATAATAAAATTATTTATTGATTTATTTTGATTTTTTTCACAGCTCCGCAGTTTATTTTTAACCGGAAGTGCCTAAAAATCCAAAATTTGTAAATAAATAAATAATAAAAAAATTATTTATTAATTTAAATAATTTTATTTTTCATTTATTTTTCACTTTTTTTAAAATTCATATGTCACAGCCCCGCAGTTTTTTTTTTAACTGGAAGTGACTAAAAATCCGAAAATTGTAAATAAATAAATAAATAAATAAAAATTATTTATTAATTTAAATAATTTTATTTATTTTTTATTTTTTTCATTCACCGGAAGTGACTAAAAATCCGAAAATTCTAAACAAATAAATAAATTTAATTATTTATTGATTAAAAATAATTATTTTATAATTTTTTTAAAAAAAATTTTAATTCACTTGTTTCATTGAATCTTCCATGGACCAGGAGTGAATGTTGTTGTCGTTTCCGTTGCTGTTGCTCGAGTTGTTGTTGTTGTTGTTGATGTGGTTGATGGTGGTGGTGGGCAGCGGCGCGAACTGGTGGTTGAGGGGGACCATGGTGGGCGGCGAGGACGTCATGAGCGAGTCCCGTTGCCGGTGCATGGCCAGCAGTTCTCGTTCGATCTCGGCGCGCTCCTCCTGCGCTTGGAGTCGATATCGGGTGATGGCGTCCATGTCGCCCACGTCCTCCATCTTGACCCGATTCAAGTCGTCTCCGCCCGACATTTCCCCGTCGTCCTCGTCCTCTTCCCCCGAATCCACTTCCGAGTCCCGCATTTCGTCCTCCTCACCATTGGACTTGAAATAAACAAATAAATTTCATTAGTTTTTTAAATAAATAAAAATACAGTATATAACCAATTCGACAGGAAGACGCCATTTTTATTCTTCCCTGGTGTCAAAATACTGAAATATATATTCATTTTGTAACGGTTTTGGGCGATTCGAACTCAAAAGTAGCAAATTTAGAAAATAAACGCAATAGTTTGACACGAAAATTGTATTAATTCAATAAAAACGACGTACAGTTTCAAAGACTAGGGGTAGACGCCATTTTTGTTGTTCCCTAGCGTCAATATACTGAGATAGAAATTTGTTTTCTAACGTTTTAAAGACAATCCAACCACTGCAGACACAAAATAAATGAAAAAAAGCAATAAAACTAAACTAATTCAATAAAAATGACGTCCAACACAACAAAATTTCAAACACAAAGTCGGACGCCATTTTTATTCTTCCCTACGTAGTGTCAAAACACTGATATAAAAAATTCGTTTTCTCACGTTTTTAAATCGATTCAGTCACTGCAAACACAAATTAAATAAAAAAACCAGCAAAACAAACTCGAAACCAAACTAATTAAATAAAAAACATGTCCAACACTCCAATAATTACAATAAAATAGTCAGAAAACCACCCTAATGTCAAAATCCTAAACCAAAAAACCAATCCAAACATCTATTCACCTGCTATTATTCACATCCCACGATCCCAAACCCAAAAATTAACGTCTAAAATTCCAAAATTAATTTCTTCCCCCCACCTTCCCACCATCACCCAATATTATTATTCAAATAACGTACAAATAAAACATCATCTGCAAGCTCCTCAACGTGTAATCAAACCAAGGATTAAAAACAAAACAACAAATTTCCATCAACCTGCCACTTTCTCTTTCCCAAAATAAATCCAAAAAAAAACCAAAAAAAAAACCCAAACAAGCAAGAAAATTCCCATCCGAGGCATCCACCATTTGTTTTACCCCTGACAGGTGGACAAATGACCCCTAGTGATCCAGCAGGGGCGCCCAACTCCAACACCCTCACCGTGATGCATCTTATTGGCTGTCGACTACGCAATATCCAAGGAACTCCAAACGCGCAATAATTGTGTCCACAGGCCTCATAAACTCCCCGACCCCCATCCGAGGGTCCATCCAAAAGGGACCGGTATCCGCCACTGACCTGTGGCCGTGAAAAAAAAAAATCGCCACGTGACAACAGTTGTTCGTGTCATGTTCGTGCACCCCCTTGCGGTCGTTTGTCATAAGTTGGCGCGTGGCCCCTCGAAGGGGGGGTTTTTAGGGGGAAAAAAAAAAAAAAAAAAGAAAAAAAAAAAAAAAAGGACGTCGAAATTGAGCAACGGACAGGTGAGGTGGAGTCGCGAGCAAACACGGGAATTCTTTTGTGATTAAATGCGGGACGACGAATAAGTGCGGACATAAAACGCGGGACGGGGCCGTAAATGCGCCCCGCGGGGCATCTGTCACCTAGATGCGATGTGGAGTTGGGAAAACGACACCCAGCGACTGGATTTCTCGTGTTAAAGTCGTTTTATTGGACGGATTTGTCGTTTTAGATGGAAAAAGAGCATTAAAGATTGAGTTTTTGTTTATGTGTGGGGCGCTGCGTGGTGTTGGAATTGAGCGTTAAAGGGTGTTGATTGGGGTGGGTCGTGGAGTTATGTGTATAATTTAGTGGTAATAGGGTTGAAATGACTTGAATTTAGTGTGCTGGGAGGTAGATTGGATTTTTTTTGGCTGGTTTTGAGGGTTCAATTAGGTTGGGGTTTAAATGTTTGGTTGTTTTTAATGAAATGGAGGAACAGATTTGGTAATTATATCGATGATTAAGTGGATTTTGTTAATGTTTTTGGCCTTGATTGACTATCAAGTGCTCAAGTGCAGTGAGAAAAAATTTAAAAAATATAAATATATAAAAAGAATTAATTGTTTTAATGGTAAATAATTATTTACCATTATTTTGTATTTTTTTTTTTTTTTGAGGGGGAGGAAAAAATACTTCACAGTCGAAATACAACAAAAAAAAAATATTTCAAGGTTTTAAAAATCAAAAAAAAAATTTAAATTAAAATAAAAAATAAGCCTAATGGTTACTTACAGCCTATAAACACGACATAATGAATGTCCAGACTATGAAAATCTATTGAATAAAATTTAAAAAGCCTCAAAAAACACTTAAAAACCCAAAACAATTACACAAAACAACTTTTGGGTCGTATAAACTAGCGCAAAACATCATTTTGACAACCTCAAAAAAAAAATTAATTAATTAAAAAAAAAATAAAAAAAAAAAAATTTTTTTCTTCAACCAGTTTGTAACTTACAAGCTACAACAAACCGTTCCCAAAGAGAATAAAAAGCTATCCAAACAAAACTCCACAAATAACTCAATTTAATTACTCCCAACCTCATTACACCGAATTTTAAAATTAAAAAAATCAAAAAAAAATTCAAAAAAAGTCAAATTGGTCAATAATTTTGGCGACTATTGGATAAAAAATTTAATGCGGGGGTCCGCGAGATGAGAGATGTTAACCTGCGTCCTTGACGGCGTCGGTGGCGGTGTTGGCGGCCCCTTTTTGTCCGTCGTCTGATTCATCAGGTGGCAAATTACAGGTGCGTGGTCAATGTCACTCTTGGCCAATTACTCAAAAAGCCGTCACCATGGCGACCGTAGGGTGACCGTGAGCGCCGCGTGGGAGACGGCCGAGTGACGTCACGCCTATCAAACGCGCGCCTTAATTTCCAAGAAACTCCGGTGCCCATAAACCTCGTCTCAAGACACTAGTCACCTGTTTGTTTTTCCCAACTGGCTCCAGCTGCTCACAGGCGGCGCCTTTTTATTCACTGATTAATTACAAAGCTCACCGACCCCGTCCATACACAGAAAAAAAATTAAAACGCACTTAAAACTATTTTAAAACGAAATAAAAAGACAAATATTAAAGAAAATTAATTTCGCTCTGTCTCTGCGCGACTTTTATCTCTGTTGTCATGGTAACGAATTAATTGGGATTTCATTTATGATGAAATAAAAATTAAAAATAATTTTTAATTTTTTTTTTTTTTTTTTTTATAATTTTTTTTTTTTTGTGGGTATTCCAGACAGTTAACAGTCCCCCATGTGGGGGTCATTGAAAGGATTGGTGTCTAGCAATTAAATCACCTGAGTTTTGTCTTTGGTTGCTACAGCAACGGGTGTTTGTGTGAGAACTGGTTGCCTAACCCCCTTTATGTGTGTTGTATATTTTTTTGTTACCCCTTTTGGACCCATGTCTGTCTGTCCCCAGTCTAGACGCTGGGGTCTCTTAAGAAAAGGGTCCTCAAGACAAATGATCCTTTAATCCTATCAACTTAAATATTTTTACGAGATAAAAAATGACACATTGGAATAACAAGAACCCGAAAAAAGTGGATCAAAAAATGTAAACAAACGCTGAAATGGTGGAAAAGTGTGAAAAAAGTAAATAAAACAAAATCGAATGGGGAAATCCATTAGCAAAAACACAAAACATAACTTTTTGATTCGTTGAACACCCAAAGAAGACCAAAAGAGAGATCAAAAGCGCTTCAATGCACCGAAAGAAATGCAATCAAACAAACTTTTCCACGCTTTAAACCCCAAAAATACCTAAAAACCATCAAAACCGCAATTGCAGGACACCCAATAAACCGAAAACAAAACTTTTCTACTCTTTAAACTCCAAGAAATACCCAAAAACCATCAAAAACTCTATTTCAGGACACCAAATAGACCGAAAACAAAACTTTTCTACTCTTTAAACCCCAAAAAATATATAAAAACCATCAAAAATCAAATTATAAACAACCCAATAATCCTAAAACAAAACTTTTCCACTCTCAAAACCCTCCAAAATACTTAAAAGTCATCAAGAACCCAATTGCAAGACACCCAATAAACCGAAAACAAAACTTTCCCACTCTTTAAACCCCAAAAAACACCTAAAAACCATCAAAAACCCAATCATAAGACACCCAATAATTCTAAAACAAAACTTTCCCACTCCCAAAACCCCCCAAAATACCCCAAAACCACCAAAAACCCAATTGAAAACCCCAATAAACCTAAACCCATCAAAATCCCAACCTAAAACAAAACCTTCCCACTCTAAAAATACCCAAAAATACCCAAAAACCACCAAAAACCAAATTGAAAACAACCCAATAATCCTAAAACCACTCAAAACTAACCAAAAACCAACAAAAACCCAATTGAAAACAACCCAATAATCCCACCCAAAAACCCAATCCAAAACTCCCAAACGAACCTAAAACAAAACACCTCCACTCTCCAAAAGACCAAAAGCCAAATCAATGCACTTGAAACTACTTAGCATCCCTCAGCCCCTCACCCACCCAACCTCTCTCTATTTATAAACCTTTTATTCGACTAAACCCTGCCTGAAACCCCACTTGTTTACCCCATTTGTCAGAGCGCGATTATTGCCCTTTTATTTCTCTTATTATTTTACTCACTCGCACAGCTACACCCATATTTTTCAAGTGGGGGTGTTGCCATGTTTTACAAGTATCACAATCCAGAAGGGGGTCCACCAACATATGGTAGCCTCAACCCCCGGCTCTTCAAACACCCCCTCATTGGTCAACTCCCCTCTTGATTAATCTGAGCTTCTTGTTTATTCCCCTTCGCAATTCCCATCTTAAGACGAAGAACGAGGGCGATCCGCCATCTTGATTGCACCCCGTCCCTCCAAGGGGGCGCCAAACCCCCAGAGACACAAACCAGACAGCCGCAGGGGGTAGTAGTGAGGGGTGGGGTTATTTTTATCCACCATTTTCAGAGCTATTCTCAGAACTGACCCAAGTGGACCCCCTGTTGATGTCGATTTCGAGCCGCGCAATTCTTTGCCTTTCGACAGTTTCGTTTTGCGCGCGAATTGGCCAGTCGGCAATGGCTGAACGTTTGTTACACTTGAGTAAAAGCAGTGGGAATAGGATGCAAAACGTTGTTTTCGAACGTTTTAAATGGTTTTGGGATGTTTTTAACGATAAAAATTGAAATATTTGATGTTTTTTAACGTTAGAAATTGAAATATTTGATGTTTGTGACGTTAGAAATTGAAATATTTGATGTTTGTGACGTTAGAAATTGAAATATTTGATGTTTGTAACGTTAGGAATTGAAATATTCGATGTTTGTAACCTTAGAATTACAACATTTGATGTTTTCAACGTTATGAACGGAAATTTTCCGAGTTTATTGACGTTATTTAACGAAACTCTTACGTTTGCAACGCAACACATCAAAATTATTGCCGTTTCGAAACGTTATCTAATGAAATTCCAATGTTTCCAACGCTAAAACATTGAATTTCTAAACTTTCCAAACGTTACCTAATGAAATTCTCACGTTCGCAACGTTACATATTGAAATTCCACCCGTTTATAAACGCCAATTTAATGAAATTCCCACGTTTCCACCGCTAAAACATCGAATCCTAAACCATCACGCATTAAAACACTCACCAATCCCAATTCCAAATCCAAAACACATCCAAACCCAACCAACAAAAACCGCCACACTTCGCACAATGCAAACAAAACCCACTACAGCGCTGTATCACTCCACTAAACACAATACAAATACCCTCCAAACCCAAAAACAACCCAAAAAAAAAAACACAAAACACCCCAACAGCCCCCCAACTCACTCAATCAACCCCAAACTTAATTCCATCACATCTGGACCCAATTTACATCCATCTCGGCCACTCCAATAAACCCAGATGCCATCCAAACAAAAACCGCACGATCCAACCAATCGCCCATCAATTACCAAACTTGCCAATGCGCACCATGCTACGCCTAGCCCAAAACCCTGGACCTCATTAATCACCACAAAAACACACAAAAACACAAAAAACTCGCGTTTCCTCGCCCCCCCTCCAACGGTGGCAGTGCAAACCCTTTCCACCCCTACCCCTGCACGCCCCCCTGCCGTCTCCAGTGTCACGTGACCCCCGTTGCGGGCCACCTGTAATGTCCTCGTAAAACTCAATCGTCTCCGCCACCGAATTGGCCGAAAAGATTTTTATGTTCTCTGCGTCTAATGAGAGCCACATGAAGAAGAACATTCCAAGAAACGGATTGTTCCGCTGCCCCCCCGTGCCCCCCCCCCCCCGGGCCCATTCTCACCTCGGCTGCGCACAAAAACCCACGTCCGGGGGCCGGGGGGTGCTGAAAGGGGTGCCGCGAACCAAACCCACGTCTACAAATCACGCAGCGACTCAAAGAAATGAACCCTGGGACGGAGTGGACAGTGGCCGAAGGCGGTTTAACTCCATGACCCCTTGCGCGGACAGGGCGCGCACACCCCTGGTCAAGGGGTGCATCAAGGACAGGGGTGGACAAAGGTATGGATCCGTGGGTTTCAATATCTGGGATTGAAGGGGATGGTCAAGAAAAAAGAAATGTGCAAGGTCAGCAATTGCACACCCTCTGGTCAGTGGTTATCTGTGGCTAATAAAATGGGGTCCATCAAGGACAGATGTCGAATTGAGTATTGGACACCGATGTGTCTGAAAAAATTTTTTTTTGGTTTGAAGTTTGGTTTTGGTGGTGGTCAGTTGGCTGGAGGTGTGGATGGTGAGTTGGGATGGGTCGGTCATTTTGGGGTTGAAAATTTGGGTTGAATTGAGGATTTTTTTGATTGGACGGGAATTGGTGGTTTTTCACGCGGGGCGAGGTGGAGTTGCTGCGGCTTGGAAAGTTGGGAATTTGCGTCGAAATGAAATCGCTGTTTTTCTTTTAGACACGACGGTTTGCTCTTGTTCCCACGGACTGCGGTCGACTTGTCGCGGCTACTCGACGCAAACTCCGTCGAAAATTTTTTTGTCTCGCGAATCACCACCAGCAAGAGAAGAAGAAAAAACTGCATAAAAGTGTCCACCCTCGAACTTGTTGATATCCACGAAGGTCAAGACACAAAGCTTGACCTCAATGTGGAGAAATCGTCGTGTTGACCAGTGGTCACCAACCAAATTCAATTTGGCGCCATGGATTGAGATGAGGTTAAGAAGGGATGTAAATACAAGGTCAACATCCGACCCCCCTCCACTGACCTCTGGCTAATAAAATAGACAAGGGGGCGTCCAGTTACCTGCAGTGGTCAGTGAACGCCTCAAACCCTCGAGGTCACAGGTCAGGGTCGTATAAAATGAAAAAAGGGGGGTGCGTCTTATATGGAAAGATGGGGGGAGTTGTTTACCGAATCTTTGCTTGACCCCCTTTCGTTACTCCCCCCTTTTTGCACTTCTTCTGGCCTCCCCCCCTTGTGGGGTATTTAAGATATGCGGCAGCTTCAGGTGTGTGGGAATTTGAGTTCTTGGAAGCGGCCGGAAAAGGCGGCTTGTAGACCTGCGTGGCGTGTCCGGTGGACGCGTGTCCACTGCACGCATCATTTAGAAATGAAGGGAAATCAAAATGTTTCGGATTTTTCAATGGAAAAAATGGGGGGAGGGATGGAGTTTTTCATTTTTCTGGTTAAAAGATGTGGAAATAAATGGAAAAGTGGAAAATGAGTGGGGAAAAAGCGAAAATTTCCATTTTCCACCTGAATTAATGGAAAAGAAATGAAAAGAAAGTGGGATAAAGTGGGGGGGGGGGAGTGGAAAGAAAAGTTCTAATTTTCCACCCAAAACTGTGGAAATAAGTGGAAAAAAACTGAAAAATTCCCACTTTTCCACCGAAAACATGTAAAAATAAAAAATTAATGAAAAATAAATGGAAAAAATATAGAAAAAAGTGAAAATTTCCATTTTTCCACTAAAAAATGTGGAAATAAGTGGAAAAAAAACTGAAAATTCCCACTTTTCCACCCAAATAATGTGAAAGTAAACGGAAAAATAAAAAAACAAATGAAAAATAAATGAAAAAAATATTGGAAAAAAGTGGAAATTTCCATTTTTCCACCAAAAAATGTGGAAATAAGTGGATAATAGATGAAAAACAAGTGGAAAAAAACCTGAAAATTCCAACTTTTCCACCCAAAAAATTTTAAAACTAAATGGAAAAACAAAAAAATCAATAAAAAAAAATGAAAAAAACAATGAAAAAAGTGAAAATTTCCATTTTTCCACCCAAAAAACAAAAACAAAAACCACAAAAACAAATTTACAAAAACCCAAAAAAAAAACATTTTTAAAAAAACTCAAAAAAAAAAAAAAAATCCTAAAAACCCAAAATTTCCATTTTTGCATACAAAAACCAAAACCCCATTCCCCCCACCAACGTCCACTCAGCAGTCAGCACCGACCCGAACGACCCCCACAACATCGCCCAACTCGCGCTGCCTCGCCTCGCAATCCACTCAGCCACAACTCCGCTGCAACGACCCAATCGCGCGCACATTCCAGCACCAAATTCGCAATAACGAAGTCGTTCACTTACCAAGTTACCATCTAAGTCGCTATCCGCGTTGTTGTCCATGCGGTAGACCGGAAGTGGTTCTCTGTTCTTGATGCGAATTTTGGCTGTGTTTGTGAATCCGTTTAAAAAAAATAAGGGGGGGTCAACCAAAAAAAAATAAATGATGGCGTTTGCGGGGGCGTTGTTGGAAACCCTCGAGACGCTGGCGTTCCTCGGGCCGACTCGTGCGTTCTTCTATGCGGCAGGTTCCTTCGCCTCCCGAAATGCCCCGCGCAGTCCACCTATCAAAATTAAGCAGGCGGATTTACTTTATTAGCCTCGTTCCAGGCCTCTTGGGCAACACGCGCGTCAGAGGGCGGAGCTTGTGACGTCACAAGTCGTTCTGGCCCAATCGTTTGTTTTAAGGAGGTTCTTTCATTTGTGAATGGAGGCTGGATGTGGGTTTTTTAATATTTTTTTTTTCGGGGGGTTGGGGGGGCAGGGGGTCGAGATTTTTGTGCATCTGGTGGAAAATGGAAAATGGGCACGTGCCGAGGTGGATTTTGTGAAAAAAAGGAGAAAAAAATGAAGTGAAAGGGGAAAAAGGGGGAAAAGATGAGGAAATTAAGGTTTTCGCTTCCGGTGTGGGGGTAGGGGTCGCCAGTTTGGATTTTTTAGATTTTTCCTAATTGAAAGTTATAAAAAAAAAAATTTTTTATTTTTTTTTTTATTTTTTACTAAAAAATTTTTATACAAAATAGTAAGCCATCACATCCCATAGACTTAACATGGGAGAAATTGTTTTTAAAATTCTCATTTTTACACCAAAAATCCCATAGACTTAACATGGGAGAAATTTTTACGAAATTCTCATTTCTACGCGCAAAGTCCCATAGACTTAACATGGGGAATTTGATGACCAAGTGAAAAAATTCCAATTTTTCGAAGATAAAATCCCAAATTGACCCCATTTCCAAGACCCCTTTGTTTCCAGGTCCCAACACATTTTTCGCATTCCAATTTCCCCAATTTAAATCCCACCCACAGTTCAATTCCCCTTACCCTACTTTCCTTTATCCCATCAACTGAAACCAGACCCGAGCCATCTTGTCCCCATGTGCGGCATCGATTCGAGGAACCCCAATCAAACACCCACGTCCCAACGCCCCCTGCCTCGACTTGTCCCTACCCTTGACGGCGCCACCTAATGACGTCATCAATATTAAAATCGGACGAATTAAGCGGCCGACGCCGAACGGCGGCGCTTTCTGAACCAAATGAAACGCGGGGGCCACCAACACACTCGACCGCAACAAATAAACAAGAAAAACAATTTGAAAAATTTTAATTTTTTTTTTTTTTTTTTTTTTTTTTTTGTGATGTCATTTTGTGTTTGGTGGACCCCAACAGTTGGTTGGAAATTTTTGTTTTGTTTTTGATTGTTTTGTGTTTTTTGGATTTGTGGATGATCGGTTCGTCAATTGTGGATTCAAGTTTGTTCGCTTGGTTTGTAGTGATTTGAGAATCACGTGCCACTTTACGCACGGCTGCAATAAAGTTGTTTGGTTTTAGAGAGAAGTAGCGAGGTAATTTAGTGCCTGGCTGGTGCGGAACCTAAATAAGGCGTGTTTAGGTGCAAAAGGTAGGTGTAAAAAGTATGTCCGATTATTTTTTAAGTATAAAACTTGCATAAACCTGCATTCGGTAATTAGAGAAAGCACTTTTGTGTGCAAAAATGAATTTTTAGCTGTAAAAATGCACTTTAATGTGCAAAAAGGCTGTAAAGTTGCACTTTTAAGCTAAGAATAAATTACTTTTAAGCTAAACATAAATAACTTTTAATCTTCAAAAAATCACTTTTTGGCTGCAAAAATTCACTTTTAGCTCGAAAATTTCACTTTTAGCTCGAAAATGTCACTTTTAGCTCAAAAATGTCACTTTTAGCTCGAAAATTTCACTTTTTGCTCGAAAAATCCACTTTTATGTTGCAAAAATCAACTTTTAAGTTGCAAAAAACCACTTTTAAGTTGTAAAAATCTACTTTTATGTTGCAAAAATCCACTTTTAAGTTTTCCAAAATCCACTTTTAAGTTGCAAAAATCCACTTTTATGCTGTACCAATTCACTTTTAAGCTGTACCAATTCACTTGTAAGCTGTAACAATTCACTTGTAAGGTGTACCAATTCACTTGCAAGCTGTACCAATTCACTTGTAAGCTGTACCAATTCACTTGCAAGCTGTACTAATTCACTTGCAAGCTGTACTAATTCACTTGTAAGCTGCTGAAATTCACTTTTAAGCTCAATCATCACAACTGAACATTTTCTCCTCTACACTTACTACAGGAGAAATTCATTTTCACCTCACTTTCTGCAAAAATTCATCTTTAGCTTACAAAAGCAATGTCAAAATGATTTTCAGCAGATGGTTTACAAAGCCAATACATGTGTCTTCGTCGTAATAGATTCCACAGATCTCAACCCCCTTTTCTCCCAAAGCCTCAAATGTCTGCTCCGTTTCTAAAAGCCAATTTAGTAATGTTAAGAAGCTCAACAATCATAACACTAAATTTCGACTAAACCTTACCAACTGACCTAATGCCAACTAGTCCAATTTGTGCAAATATTAAACCACAAACAACAGCTTTACAAGAGTCGTCAGCACTTGGACGACGGTGGCGCCATCCAACGGTTTCAACTATTACTAAATTGTTTTTATTTTGGTATAGTTTCCCTACGATGAGGGCGCTATCAACATAGTTGACAGTTGACACCACTGCAGGTGAGACCAGCAGCATTGACAGTATTAAGGCTGTTTAGCAGGTGCGTGTGATGTGTGATCACCAGTGTGAATTGTCCTGTGTAAATGGTTCCTTTAACCTTACCGATCTTGTGTAAATGACCTTAGTAGCTGCTGGTGCCGATATACCGACCGCCAAACAACTTGTACGGCCGTGGTCATAAAAATCTTCCCTGCCTAAGCTTCAAGTTTTACTTTCAGAATGAGCGTTTTTAGCTGTATCCACCAGGTGGTGCAAAAACTCAATGATTGTTTGTGACAATCTTGAAATGTGAGCATCAGTTCGACTAAATCGTCATTCATTTTGTGTATTTATTATGGTTTTGCAGACCCCGAGAATTAAATACAGTAATTAAGATTTTAAACTTTTCCCAAAAATAGACAAAAGCAAAAAAGAACAACTCCAGAGCTTAATATAACCCCATAGTTTTAATATTCTCGAACTTAGACATTTTTAGCCGTGCTGCATACCGATGAGTGTCCAAATATCGATACGACGACTCCAAACTTATTGGACTCAATGGCTGAGACTCCAAGAAAGCGTACACACAATTCATCTGTAATATTTGACAAAGCAATAATTTTAAAAAGTCCTTCGTATAGCACAGAAAGAAATACCGCTAACTGATATACCGCAAGAAGAAATACCGCTAACTGTATCTTGTGGGCAGTACCGTTTACAGGCTATAGCATTGAGGCAGCCTGCCTCATGGCCCTTAAGTGACTTCTGGGACCGGCAGTATTTCTGCTTGCGCTACAACCCCTGGCAAAACGTGTTCATACTGTACATGTTGTACGATTTCTATAACGTTGCGTTTGGTATTGTTTTAATCTTGGTTTTATTTTTGGCCATAAACTGCCAATACCCAGCGGAATAAAATGTATATTTTGAATTCTTTGTATTGTGTGTTGTTTAAGAGTAAAACAGTACCAAACACAACATAGCAGAAACCGTACAACATGTACATTTTGCCAGCGGTTGTATATATGCATCCTGAATTTTGGCGCATTCAAATATCTCAAGTTATTTACTTCTGTATAAATACTTGCAATGGGTGGCAATGCTGGCTTAGTTCTTTTCACTTGTTTACAAATGAAATGAGATCCAAGAGGAGCACCCATTTTCCAGAATAATAATTCTTGTTCACGCATCCGCCCAGCATCGGGAACGCAAACAGACATTATCTTTTTGTCCGAAGGCAAAGAAATTGCAGTATGTACAGAAGTTGCAGGGGATACAGTAGTTTCAGTTGCAGGGGATGCAGGAGTTCCAGTTCCTGATCTTCCTGGTGATTGCAGTTGCGGTGGCCCCTTTTTCCTTCCTAGTGATTTGATATATGTTCGTAGGATGACTTCACGGAGTCTGTGCCACTGAGGACTCAAGCCTTGCAATATAACCTAAACCAAAAACCGAATTCAAGTTTCAAGCAAATTCTGACCACTACAAGTGGGGAGAAGGCAACTTACTTGCAATGTTGGACCAGATGCAACTTTGGTAATATCAGGAGGTACTTTGCGATCCATCGGCGAGACGCGTACGGATAGTGCGGCCTTCAAATTCCATGCTCTGGTATCTCCCAGTGTTTTTAAATAGGTTCCACTGTACGTCCAGATTCGAACTGACTTGTCCTTGCTAGCACTCAAAATTAACTTTTTATCTTCAATAATTGTTATCTGAAATTATTATAATTTAATTTTTTTTTAAATGTTGCAGTTGCAGTTAATTATTGCATACCTGCACAATTGTCTGTAGGTGACCACGAAATGAACTAATTAGCTGTGGATATTCCCGGTTTGCAAAGAGGAGATGTGGCTTTGGCTGAAGATGTGACAACTCGTTCATAGTTCTGTTGTATGCTAGTTTCAAGTGACTCTTGGAGAAAGGAAATGGTCTTATGTCTTGATAGACTTTATCCCTGGACAATTGTGCTTCTCCAGAATGGAAATTTCGAACGTACCAAACTCGAATAAATCCATATGTATCTCCTGTTAAAATACAGTACAATGTGCTTAAAGTGGCTGAAAAACCAAACAACTCTCAGTTACTACTAAATACCACTGCCTTAAATCAGACAAGAATAAGTAAATTATTGGATCACCCATCCAAGAACTGACCATCAAGTTTGGTCACTAACCACATCGGACACCGCCTTGGGGCAGCTCCACACCACCAGATGGAGCTGCGAACCGAAAGAGGTCTTTGGACCTCTCGCAAGGCGGAACTGGAAGTGGGGGCCCATGTGCTGACCGGTGGGCCCCACACTTCCGACGTGACTGGCAACGTGTGTGGTCGCAAGACCGTACGGCATAGCAATAAAGCGACGATCTTCGCCGCCCTCGTGGTCCCTCGACCACAGAATCGGCAGTCGATCGTGGAATGGGTCGCTGACAAGTGACCCATTCCCATTGTGGGAAAACACTTCTGGGACACTCCGCTAGACAAACTAAGTAATAAAGGCCAAAAACCAATATGAAATGCGTCTTAGTGTGTGTTTTCTTCCATTAGAGAGTGTCTAACATTGTCTGGTGTCCCTGCGCTGGACAGTGTCTGAATCCCACTCACAAAGCCTAAGACAATGGTATTTTTAATTCTATCTTAGTAGATTACCTGTGAACAAGTATTTATTTTCATTGTCGGTCGTCATGCAAGATGTGTAGTGCTCGAACACACTCACATTGCCAAATAAGGCAAGTAATCCGCCTGTACGAGCAACCGACCACAACTGCGACAAAGATAATGTTGCGTTTATTTTCATTTTTATACCAATGTTTGATTTTAGTAACCTGAATAAAACCATCAGTATCAGCAACAAATACGTTGCCTATGGTGGGCTTCTCAGGTCTTGTAAGCATTGTCACCATACAATTTAAAGCGGGGAAGGAGAGGTCTAGAACTACACTCGCGTGGCGAGATACGGTTGCTGGATTCTTTTTTCTACCTTTCTTGACAGAAGCGCGATCAAACTTTTCACTGTTAGAACAAACAAACAGATTACAAGCCCTTGCAACAGCAGAAGTTCACAGGTGAATTTCCATGTGTCCGTGGAAACAGTGCGTGAAAAATAAAAAACCAAAGCTACTGTAATAGTAAAAATTGTGTTCCAAATTTATGCAAGTATGGCAAAACTATCTTCGTTTCAGAAAAATAATTTTTTTTTAGTTTCTGCAATCTTTGTAGTAGCGTCTCGCTTATCCGACGTTCTGCCCGCCCGTTTATGCCGGATAAGCGAGGCTTTGCTGTACTGGAAACAAGTTATCATCTTGGTAAGCTGTTCCTACGTAAACTTTTGAATTCCAAGATTGGTACAACGGGCGTAGCGAGTACCTATGGTAGCAACTGGCACACAAAAGTGTGTCATCATGGAAATGCACCTTAATGCTGGGTTCCCACTCGACTGAAACAGAGCAGAAAATCCAGTTTTCTGCCCAGTATATTTTCTGCTATGACGTCACTTCCTGTTATTTGGAAATAGGAAGCAGAAAAAATAGACTACACTCAACCCTCGTTATACGGCTGCTCTTTATAGGGCATTTTGCTATAACGGCCTTAGGAAAGTATGGCACTTTTCGACTTATGGCCCACATTGTTTTGTAGATACGGCCAAAAATCGGGAAATTCCATAACGAATCAGGGGAATTGCCCCTGATTTGTTATACAGCATTTTGCTTTACAGCCAACTTTTCCGGAACCGATCTAGGCCGTAAAGCAAGGGTTGAGTGTATTCCTATTTTTTCTGTTGCAGAAAACCCCACCAGCCAATCAGATGATTTTCTGCCCAGTGACATCATATTGACCTTTGATTACTTGTATGCTGCCCCGCCTTCGATCGCAAATTTAGGTACTTTTGAGCAATTAAAAAAAAAGAAAAGATACAGGTTTGTAGCTGGCGAAAAAAGCTACAAACCAGGACTGGTTTCAAATTTTACCAAAACCTTTTCAGTATCGAAATAAAAAGAAAACCGTTTTGGGCGTCCATCTTTGTTCAAAAACCCGCATGGTGGCGCTACTGTCGAATGATTCCATGTGATACTTTTCTGCCCACTTTTCTGCCAGATGGAAACCAACAGCAGAAAAGATACATTTTCTGCACTGAAATTTTTCTGCCCTGAAAATTTTCTGCTGACACAATTCAGTCGAGTGGGAACCCAGCATAACCCTCAAATTTGTTCTACACGTGTTCCTGATCCTGGTGCATTCCAGACACCCAGCCGGTAATTTCCAAAGCGTGGCATCCCAAAATTTGCGATTGGGCCAAAGTCCGCAATTGAGGCATGTAGTTGAAAACATACTGATGGTGCAAAGAACACACAGACAAATGTTGTCCTGATTCAAGAGCCCAAATCATAATTTTTCCATCCCACGATGCGGTTGCAATGTGGTTAGGCACTATGTAGGAAATAGCCATTATGTCATCGCTGTGATGAAGGGGCCATGTCTTCACAATGGAATAATAAAAGAAATATTAAATTACCATTTCTGTTCCAGGATTTATCTAATAACATACTCTCATTGTGTCCAGATGCAATTCATCGTTGCACACATAAATCCGTTTGGTCCAACCACCGAAGTAGATACGTTTCTTCCAGGCAAGTATGGCATTGATGTCCTTGCCTTCAGGTAGACTGATTGACTTGATGAAGCTCCCGTTGTTCATTGACCACATTTTCAATAGACCGTCTCCTCCAGCCGTGATCAATCGCCGGCCATTATCGTCTAAGGTCATCGCAGTGATTGCCACGGGAACGTCTACACCATCTATATGTGCTGAATGTGGCAGAGGTATCTGCAAGGAAAATAGACAAACAACTAAACATGTAAATTCTAAAATTCTAAAATATTGATTCATGCGGTCTTTATGCAGCGAAGAAATTTATTACTCTTCAGAACAATTTCGGCACAAAAGACATTAATGGAATCGTTGGAGATTCATTACTTGGACTGCCACCTGTCCTGTTTCCAAATCCCAGAAGCTTATTGAACCAGTATCACTGGCAGAGATAATATAATTGTAAATACTGCTGAATGTTACACCAAGCAAGGCGGTAGTATGGGATGTAAATATTGTTTTGTCGGTACCTAAACAATTTTAAATGTTAACTAATCCCTGATTATTATTGCATTGCTTTTACTTTCTCGTTTCCATATTTGTTCAATTGTAATCACGTGCATGGATCCTAGCAGGAGCAGTCTGTGAGCAGAATCATGCAATGCCGCAGTGATATTATAGCTCCCCCACTTCATATTTCGATCGTAAATTGTTTGTATGCAAGATAGTTCTTTCAAATCCCATACCTATTAAATATTAACATAGATATAAAAATTGATTAAGTAATTTTCACATGTTGGTGTACTGCCTACTGGTAACAGTTCTTTACCAGTGCCGGATTACCCGTTAGACCAAGTAGGCATCGGCCTATGGGCCCCACGCCTTGAAAAGTCCAATGTTTGTTTTGTTTAATAAAATTGGTTTATCAAGATTTTGTTGTTCAAAACGTATTAGGATATAATTTGCAAAGTGCAAAGGGGGCCCCGAGATTTCGACGGCCTAAGGGCCTCTGCATGGGTTAATCCGGCACTGTTTATACGCAGTACTTTGACGCATTTGTCTTCGGATACAGATATCGCTTGGAATTTATCATTAATGATGATGACATGCAACACTGGTGCATTGTGCCCACTCAACACAGCCACAGGTTTCCTATTCACGTATGGATTCCAAATCCTCAAACATCGATCGATACTTCCAGTTACGATAACATTGTGGCCAACGCTGTAGTCAAAACTGCTGATCCCTTTCTCCACGACAAATATTTTATTGCCCAAATCGAGGTAGGTACCACAAACAATCATGGAGATAGTTGAGCTCACAGAGCAGGACAGAATGGATTTCAAACCACCTGCATATTGAACCTAAGAAAAAGACATTGCGTGTAGACGATTACCAAGTCTACATGGGCACGGCTTTCCAGAAAAGTAAAAATACAAAATTTGCTTCGCTGGAAATTTTTTGCGATATTGCGATATTTGCGATATTGCGAAATTTGCGATATTGCGATTTTTTTGCGATATTGCGATACTGTATATCGTTTTTGTGATATATCGCTGCAAAGTGAATACGTTGGCCATATCGCATTCATATTCACTTTGAAAAAATATCGCACAGGCCTAGTCTTCGGACCTCTCGCAGGGCAGAACCAGAAGTAGGGACCAGTGACTTTGACCGGTGGCTCTCAGTTCGTTCGTAACAGGCAACAAGCAAGGTCGTAAGACCTTACTCACACCAGGGGCGTAGCTACTATACCGCAGCCCCATGCAGTGCATGGGGGCCCCTTCGTTTTGGGGGCCCTTCAATTTCCAAAAAAAAATAAAATATTTTTGAAAATTATTTTTGGGAAATTTTTGTGTGGTAATTTTGGGGTCACAAAGGCGTATTTATGGTCTGGGGC
>JAQIXU010000652.1:0-27373 GCA_034701245.1 Strigamia transsilvanica | reverse complement strand
GAACAACCAAATTAGCAATCAAGGAAATAACCTCAAATTAGCAGTGGGGATTTATCCAGACAGATAGAGATGATCCTTGTCCTTGAGTTTGAAATGACTTCTGCCTAATACCTCTTTCTCTCTTCATTTGGCATTGGATCAAAGGGGCAAAGGAAAAAATCTCCATCAAATGAGCAGTCATCTACAGTGCACACCTCAGGCCACACATGGCCTTGTGATCAAAAGCCTTGCCCTTGGAATTTTTTAAACAGAGGAATCACCATCAACTAGTATTGTTCCTCACAATTAACCCACTCACTTCATCTCAGGGGTCAATCAATAAAAACAAACAACTTAACTGCCTTTATGTAATGTTTGACTTTTCTTTTTCTTACACTTTCAAGGTTTAGTCAGAGCAAACAAACTTATTGCTTGACTGTTAACTTTTAAAAGTCTACATTTTTATGTGTTACACAACTCGTGCAAGGAATTTCACTTTATCAAGCCATGCAATTCCAACTGATAATCAGCTCACATACATTACACAACTTTCAAAACAATTGACAACAAAACTTTGTGCTTTAAAAACCTCGCAAATACATGACTAACATTTATGACAAATCCTCTAATTGAACATAATTGAATAAAATTTCCAAGCGTCACACCACGTTCGCACCACACATTTAAGCTAGCTTAACTCTCTAGTGCGAACAAAGTATTAGGACCTTTGAGACCTTTGAAAAACCGGAAGCGGCTCCAAAACCAAGGAATATGACAATCCCGACAACAAGTCATTGGGCCAGTGTGCAAATTGGGTTGACGGGCCTTTTAGAAGAGCCGTAGCTAGGATTTTCGGTCCTTGGCGCGATACCTGGTCGCTATTTTCATCCTCCATGGGCCCTCTTGGTTCGTAATTATCAAATCCTTCTTTCTCACATCATTTCCGATCGTCACAGCCCAGTTAGTGGTACCGTTCTGGGTCTAGACACGTCGCAAATCATTTTTTTCTCACCTAGTCACAATCCACAGGTCGATCGAAGCATCTGGCTTTCGTTTTCGATGCGAATCGAGCGAGCTGAGTGGCTTCTGGCTGCTTCAATTGGTCTCGGAATATTTCCTTCGGTTCAATGTCCCCACATATCTAGCCATCAAGGACGGTGACGACCGAGTCATTCGAGTGGGAGGAGTCCTGAATTAAACGTCCATCATATCACCCTCGATAACATTTCTTAATTATTTTTTTTATTTATTTTTTTTTTAAATTTTGAATTCACGTTTTCGCACGTGCAAACACCCTTGACCGTCCAGCAAACCGTTCATTTACCACACAAAAACTCGTTTCCAAATTTAGTTCACGGAACAAGGTAAAAGGTCAATGAGTGGAGCGGCAACTATTAACTTACTAACACAAGTTTTGTCATTTCTACCGTTTACTGTCAGAAAAAAAAATAAACTCAAGGTTGTAAAGGTGTAAAAGGTACATTTCCACACCCCCTCGAAAAATAAATTTAAAAAAAAATATTTTTAAAAAAAAATTATTTTTTTCTTGGTGTACTCAATGGCACAGCTGAGGTGTCGGCTCCGTCCTAGATTGCTATTTCTCTATCTGTACCAAACTTATCATTTATCAGTCGGGTTAAAAGTGTAAAATGTGAATTATTCGACCTCGATGCGAGTTTACAACGTAAAGGAACGAGGAAAGGAAATGTATTAAAAGTTTAATTGCATCTTATGGATTGAAATATTCTATTTGCTTTTCAACGATACAATTCATAGCTAGTTTAATCGACCGAAGAATCTAATCTTTACTTTCAAAATAAATTCGGCCACTAGTTTACATACACCATCTGCGTGACGTCATCACCCAATATCTCCAATCACACGCAAAATTTCTTATTGTTCAAAATGTTGCAAAAATCTTGTAAATATATCGTATTTTGTTTATAATCTTACAGGTACGTTGTAAATATTTGTATTTTAGTTATAATGTTGCAAAAATGTTGTGTTTTGGTTATAATGTTGCAAAAATGTTGTATTTTGGTTATAACGTTGCAAAAATGTTGTATTTTGGTTATAATGTTGCAAAAATGTTGTATTTTGGTTATAATGTTGCAAAATTGTTTTATTTTGGTTATAATATTGTTAATTTGTTGTATTTTGATTACAATGTTGCAAATATGTTGTGTTTGGGTTACAATGTTGTATTCTGGTTAACAACAGAACAAAATAACAAACCAAACCATAATTACCTCAATTTGGATGCATCAAATGTTGCATTTTTCAAAACATATTAAAAATCAGTCCAGCAGAACACTCCAAGTTCGCTTAAGGTGAATTGCACAGAGGAAAAAAATTAATAACAAAACCAAAACAAACAAAAAAACAACAAACGTGCTTCCTGAACAATCCAAAATTATTCGACTAAATGAAAATGCCAACACCTAAAACCCACATTGCAATCAAACCTTTGAATTCCAACCAATAAGAAACCAAGGTGTCAAGATAAAGAATACATCTGCAGACAATAGAAATAAATACTGATATGGAACCGAAACCTTTTCCAACCCAACACGTGAGCTATAACCTTGAATCCTGGCATTTAATTATCATTTTTCCATTTTAACATTCACAATGGTTTACAATACTTCCTACTGACATAAAAATGTATATAAAACCACTTTAATTCCACATTTCAATGAAGAAAAACGCACAATTCATCACAAATTCTCACAAAATACCCTTAGATCGAGCGAGCACGGCGGCCATAACCACCGACACGTGACCCCCATTGTTGCACACCATTGGCCACAACCAATTGGCCCAGGAATGCATTGAAATCTCCATAGGGAAAAATGTCGACGGTTATGCAATTGATCAGTCGTTGGAAATTATTATTACTATTTTATTTTTTTTACAATTTAGATTCTCTTTTTTGATACCTATCTAAATAACAGTTCTTTTTCTCACCATACACACATGTTTCCCAGCTGTGCGATATTACACACTTATTAAATTTAATTTCTCCCAACTGCACATGTGAGAATTAAAACTCAACTGAAAACATACTCAGAAATAAATTCAAAACCAAACCACCTGTGGACGAGGAAATCAATCCTGGGGGTCAATATTTTTACATTTCAAATTAATTAGACAATTAAAAACCTCCAATCACTGATTAAAATCTCCAAATTTCAATTTCTACTCGCCAGTGTGGCGGCCATTTTTATTTTTATTAAATCCACACGTCGATGCGCCGTAAATAATTTAATTAATCGTAGATTAATTAAGCTGATAGTTAACCCGAATAAACAACATTGAGATTCTGAAAACGTCTCGTTTATCAGGTGATTAAAATTCCAATTTAGAAAATAAAATTTAATAAAAATGGCCACTTAGTCTCGCCAGATGGCGTGTTTAAGCCTAACGTATAATTGCACTAACCTTAGTCTTTTGAACATTATTTCTTGATTTCTCGGCTGAATTAAAGAAAATATTTCATCGATACTTCAGCTGGCATAAATCTCACCGACGAATGTAACCATTCTGCAAAGAAAACCACGTTTTATTCAAATTAAACATTCGCACAAATCACAGCCTTGAATATGATATAGGCTTGGCGAAAAACAAACGTTTAAGTGATCTAGTAATACGAGCGTGGACAGGAAGTAAGAGTAATTACTGAAGGCCGCTTGAGTGAAGTAAGAAACTAGTTTTTCGCTTCGTATCGGTCTATGGACATTCAATTTTCTTTGAAATAAAATTACAACGGATTAAATAAAATCCGGTACACTAACACTTCTTTTTTCTTTTAAATATAAAATTACATAAACATGTATCATGAATTACGACGGCCGTGGTGCGCAACGAAAGTATTTTTAAATAACTCAAACTGTCCAATACTCTATCCCGATTGGCCGAAGACAAAATTCCGACCAATCAGACCGCCTCATATTCCATCCACGTTAAAACGACGGGACAAATATTGACACGGCCTTGAGAGACGGGAAAGGACGAGCTGTTGACCCAATATATCCACAAATATCCAATCCATCCAATTTAGTACACCAAAAGGTCAATTACCAGCTCACCCAACGACTTTTTTCGAACATTGACCGCAGTCAATTTTTTAAAAAACAAAAAAAATAAAAACAAAAATAAAAAAAATTCATTTAAATTTTAATTTATTTATTTACTTATTTTACGAGTGCATTTTTCATTCCAGTGGAATATTTTATGGCGTTTTCTTCCATTGTGATGGGCAAACACGCGCGAGAAATATTTTTAATCCACAAAATGCATAAAGGAACTGGAAATGGAACAGACACGACATACCACGCTCGCGAAAACTGCCTCGGCAATTACCGCAATGACCGCAATTGGAAATGTGAATAAATTCAATTTACCTCGTATTCAAAGGGTTTAAAGAGCCACTCTTGTCGTTGACAAAGCCGTTTGTGTCCCGAGTGATGGTCCGTTTATTGTTTCTTTTTTTATTCGTGTTTTTCTA
The DNA here is from genome assembly GCA_034701245.1 of Strigamia transsilvanica. Classification (NCBI taxonomy): domain Eukaryota; kingdom Metazoa; phylum Arthropoda; class Chilopoda; order Geophilomorpha; family Linotaeniidae; genus Strigamia; species Strigamia transsilvanica. The sequence goes on along the minus strand of JAQIXU010000652.1, from coordinate 22,887 downwards.
TTCGTCGTCGCGTTTTTTTTATCACTCGACGCGACTCAAATTCGAGCACCAACACTAATGTTATCTTTCCTAGTGCATAGAACACTCGCGACGTTCGGTTCGCAACGTTTGTTGCGTGGTTTGCACTTTGAGATCCAAACTTTGCAAAACTACCCACCTGTGTAAACTCTGCACCAATTAAATTCCAACGTTGAATGATTCACCAGGTGGCGACAAACTTTTAAACCAATCATCGAGCGGGAATGCGCGCCATCTGTTGTCGCTTTTAGTAGGTTTAAAAATAAACTTCAAGATGGCGGTGAACGTGGTAAAAAATAGACCGAAGCCGACCAGAAAGAAAAAATTAAACGGCGAGATTAAATTAGGGAAAAATAATGGAAATGAGTATTTTCGGCAAGACATTTGCGTTAAAAATAGTAAATTACGCGCTGCGCTTATTATTTGTTTAGGTAATGAGTCTTTTTCGCGCATATGTCATTTATTTATTTATTTTTAATTTATTTTTCTTTTATTTCAGGATTATTTGTCGGAATTTGTCACAGTCGTTACGTGTCCACTTTATTCGAATCGAGTCGTCATTTCTCGCATTTGTCAACGATGGAACGGGAAATGAGTTTCCGCACCGAAATGGCAATAAATCGAAACGAATTACCTAATTAAACGAATTAATTTAATTGCATTTTTGCAGGGATTTTATTACTACTTTTACAAAACGTTAATCAACTGTCCGAATTTTTACACCGGATTGAATTTAATAACGAAGAATAACATGACGGAATACCCAGACACGATAAACGCTTTGGAGCGGTTTAATGTTTATCCGGAAGTGGGAAATTGAGTTACAAAATGCCGAGTTATTCGATTTCAATGCAAATTTTTGCGTTTTAGGTTTTAATGTCCGTCGCGTATAAAACGTTCGTCACATTCACGAATTATTTTGGTATACGAAATAAAGAATGCTGGTTTATAAATAGAGGGGATTTGCCGCCGATTGAGAGTTGCGAAGGTGAAGAAATACGGAAAAACGAGAAATTAATTTTTTGTTTGTTTTTTTAATTAATTAATTAATTAAAGTTTTGTGTTTTAGGTTTGGGCGACGCTACGTATTTCTATGTCAACGTTGTGTGGTTGTTCAGTGGTGTTAGTGCGTCGGTTTTGTTTTTTTACGCCACTTTTTTGAGGTAATTTGGAAGGCGGAATTTGAAAAATTGGAAAAATGTCGATTTTTGTCGATTTTTTGTCGATTTTTGTCGATTTTTTGTCGATTTTTTTTGATTTTTCTTTAGTAAAAGTGTACTCGGAGGCGTAATAAGTGTTTTATGTTTTTTTTACAATCACGGAGAAGTAAGAATTATCGAATTAATTCACTTTTGGGTATTTTTTCATTTGTTTCGTGTTGTTTTTCTAGTGTACGAGGGTTCAATGGACTCCACCTTTGCGTGAAAGTTTCGGCTATCCAGTATTTCTCATACAAATGTTGCTAGTTTCAAAAATATTGTAAGAAAATAATTGATTTTCTGATTTGCTGTTTCAAATATTCGGTTTTATTCATTTCATACAGGCAAAACGGTGGTACAACATTTAAATTTGTTCGAATCAGTTTAATTACGTCATTTTTCATTATATTTTGGCAGGTAGAATCATCACTTTCACTTAAAATGAGCCATTTTTGTATAACTTATTTGTTGTAGTTGGCGCCATTTGCATTGACCACACAATTACTCGCCATATTTGGTTTATACTTGATCTCCGCCGTCGACGTTCAAACGATGAAGAAATATTTGCTTTCATTAGCGGTAACTAAATTTCAAAAACGTTAAATAAATTGTGTAAATGTTTATATTTCAGGTTGGTGTTTTGGTCAGTTTTATTTTCCTCTTTTACAACCGATTGCTGATGACGTCAACTCTAGTCGCTGCGATACCGGCAGCTTACGTGTGTACGAAATAAATAAATTAAATTCGTTAAATTGCAATCAGTAATGTTTATAACAGGTCGTCGTTTGCTTGCACGATGTCACGAAACGATTGAAACATTGTTTGCTCATTTTGGTAATAAATTTCACATTTTTCGATTTAATTTCATTTTGATTTAATTCAATTTTTTTCGTTATAGTTGGTACAAATCATTATCTTCATCACCCTAGCGATGATTGCAATAAAATCGCTTTCAGTCGGCAATCAAGATGTAAAAAATGATTAAGAAAAATTATTATTATCATTTAAAATTTCGTTTCTAGGCTCACATTTGGAATCTTTTACGCGCCAAATTCACGAATTTTACCGATTTTCATACATCGTTGTACATTTGCGCTCCCGAATTCGATTTCTTACAATTCCAAGTACAAAATAACGCAATTTAGTTTCGTTATTCGATTTAAAAAAATACATATTTGATCAATTTCTAGTCTATCTGGGATTTAACCACCACATTACTACTACCGTCAGCCATCTTTACAATTATCGTTGTCGTCGGACAAGTATAGTTAAATTTCCTAAAAAAACAAAATCAAAAAATGAAATAATTTTTATTTTAAATAGATAATTCATAGGGAATACCGGACACGAAGGATCCCACGAAAACCAAGTCATAATAATTGCGAAGATTGTGAAATTCTCTACAATATCGTTCAATTATGCGCGTTTGCCGTAATGGCGGCGCTGATCATGAGGCTAAAACTATTCCTCACACCGCACTTATGCATTTTATCATCGCTTTTAACCCATAAAAAGGTGCCACCAGTCGGGGAAAAAACCAAACGATTCGCAAATTTAACAATTTTTCTTTCAGTTCTTCCACGTGAACAGTTTTAAAAAGATCCATTCGGCGATTGTGATTGGATTAATGGCGCTGATGAGTGTCCAAGGCATTCGGAACATGAAATGGGAGTTGGAAATCGTCGGCGAATACAGTAATCCCGCGATGGAAGATTTATTTCTGTGGGTCAACGGAAACACTCATCCAAACGCATCGTTTGCTGGCCCCATGTCTGTCATGGCGAATTTGATGTTGTCGACCAACCGACCGGTCGTTAATCATCCGCATTATGAAGATATGAAACTTAGGTTGAATTTTAATCATTTTATACGTTAAAGAATATAATTATAATTTATTTATTTGTGTCAGGGAGCGGACGAAACAGGTTTACACGATTTTTAGTCGTAAACCGTTGGATCAAGTGCATAAAACTCTCGGATCTTTGAAGGTTAATTATGCAATTTTAGACGACCAATGGTGTTATCGAGGCAGTCGGTAAATGGAATGAATAATTTAATCGATTGATTTTATATTTTGGCTTTTGTTTTTTGTTTTTTTTTAGGAGTGGGTGTTCGATGTTGGATGTTTGGGATCGAGAAGACGAGAAAAATGTCGGACGTGTTCCGGTGTGCGATCAAATACGAACGGATCCAGCGCCTTTTAGTGTTGTTTTTCAAAACGACGTGTATCTCGTTGTCGAAATAACCAAAGAATAGCATAATATTAGTCTTTTGTATTTTTTTTAAATCTGTTTGTTTTTTTATACAATAAAAATTAGCAAAAAATTGTTTATCGTGGGTTTTTTTATTTCTAAATGCTCTGGTCGCCATGGTTATGGTGTAACATCAGAGCCTAAAAATCCATTTCCGGTTTCAGATGGGCTTAGTGCCCGGTTTAATAAGGACGAAATCTGAACTCGTCAAATAATTTCGCAAGTTAACTCGTTGCTAACAAGTATCTGTTTTGTAGAGCCCGTAAATTTTTATTTTTAATTCATATTTTAACTAATTCATTTGTTTTCATAGTTTTGAACGAACTTTTCTGTTTTGTTTGCGATACAATGTCGACCAAAACAAAGAAGCTTGGTGTCTCCCCGCGAACCGTAAGCAATCGTTCGGCGCACGAACCGAAATTAAAATTCATTTTTAAAACATTCGATAATAGAAAAATAGAATTCAAATATTCAAAAAAAAAAAAAAAAAACGAACACTGGTCATGCGGTAAGACCGGTGTTCGGTGACTCATGCCGGATACCACGTTGTGTTGGAAATTCACCTTTTAGTGTTACCCGAGCACAACATCGAAACTATCGAAATGTTTCTCACATAATGACATCAATTACTGCTCGATAGTATTTAAAACATAGAAAAACAAGTTATTTTTGGAATACATATTTTACCTACGTTATTTTGGTTTATATTATACGAACCAAATGGCGTGTAATTTTTTACCCGAGGAAGAATACGATGACTTTCTATTTGTAAGAAATGTTTAAATTGAATTTTAAGTTTCGCTTTTATTTCTATATTCAATTAATTATTTAATTTATTTATTCTACGACAGAACTTTGACGCGGAACCATTGGATCGATTAACTAAGGAAATCCTTAAAAATGGTGTCAAGAAATCCGTCCCAGCTTTGGTATTTGAAATTTCAGCGCCGTAAACGCATTTCAGAACTGATACATTTATTTGTAATTGTAATTAGCATCAAGGCTGGGTAGAAAAAGTCGTTTACATTAATTACACACCGCCCGAAAACGGCGGACACGGCGCTGTTGCTTCGCCCGAGAGTCTGACAGTCGCTAACGAAGAGTGGATGGACAAAATGAATTTCCTTAAAGACGATCTAAATTGGTTGTTACAATTACCTCATCACAGGTACATCAAATGTGAAATATTTGAGTTTTTAAAATTAATTTCTTACGTTTATTACTTTTTTTTGTTAGATTTTGGTCTCAGGCCGTTTATGATCACGAATTACGTCAATGTTTGAGTTGTTTTTTGAGTCATTGTCCACGTTATTTCGATCCACCTAACCCTAATCTCACTAACGACATGAAGAAAATGTTGGAGGATGTTTCTCGCAGTGTTTTCTTCGTTCATTTAAGGATGGCTACGTATAAGGAAAATAAGGTGCAAAATAAATTTTAATTAAATTTTGTAGAGATTAATTAAACTTTTGTTTGCAGTCTTGTCACATAACCCCGACTGTGTTCGGAGAAATCATTTACGAGAATTTCCTGTTCGACATTCCGAAATTAATGGATTTATGCGTTATTTATTCGAATGGAAATTGCGTTTTGTTGCAGAAAATTATCGAAAACATTTTTAAATATCAACCGAAATATTACGACGATTTGGCCAATGTTGTTCCGTCGATTAAACAAGTCCGGAATTAATTAATTAATTAATAACAAATTTTAAATTAATTTAATTTAAATTTTGTTGCTTTTTTCAGGCGCTCAACAACGTGAAAGCGACGATCGGAATACACGATTCGCAGGTCGATTTACACGTTATAAACGGCAATTTTCCAAACCGTTTGAGTGAAATGCCATGGGAGCAGTTAAAAGACGTTATTTTATTCCTCGCCGATATATGCGCCACTTTGAGCGCCTTTTTGGAAGTGTATCATCTGGCCTCGTCGGTGTTCAACGAGCACGATTTCACGAGCTTGTACGAACGAAATTTACAAATTTTTTGATGATTTTTTAATTTTTTTGTGTAATTCGCAGTTTAGCATCTTATTACGACTTGTTGGTACCTTTACTGCAGAAAGAACTGAAGCTGCGGGCGAAAGATAAAAATTTAGCGCCGGAAATCGGTGCCACGAAAACGCGTATTAATTTGATTAAAAGTTGTTGCGTCAAGATTGTTCGGACAATTGTTAGCGTTACTCACATCGAGCCGATTTTAGACACTGGGTAAGAATTAAAATTGAATTTATACAATTTAGTTAATTGATGTTTGTTTTTAGTGATAAAGAGATGAAAGCGGAATGCGTCGACAGTTTTTTGGACTCCATGATCGCCCGCTTATCCGAACCGAGGTTTTGTTTGGGAATTGCGTTTTTAGCGTCGAAATTAACGGATTTAATTTAGTTTTATGGCAGATTACGTCAAGGAGTACCCGCTGGAAGACGATTTAGACATGATTGCTCAGATGCAGACGTTCTAGTATCTTTTTTTTAAATTATCCGAACATAGGGTTTCTTTTATTACCGGCATAGTGGATTTTCCAGTTACTTCTGGGACAAAAAAGTCCGTTACTCTCAGAAAATCGGTACACATGGTAAGAAAATTGACATGTTAAACCGAAAATTGACATTTTTAGACCAAAAATAGACGTTTTTGGACCAAAAACAGACGTTTTTAGACAAAAATAGACATTTTTACACAAACATTTGACATTTGACACCAACAATTGACACTTGACACCAAAAATTTACATTTGTACACCAAAAATTTACATTTTTAGACCAATGTAACGTCAGGATGTCGATTATTGGCCTACAAAAAGTCTTATTTCGTTTTGCTAAAACCGTCAATTTTTCTAAACTTTGCAACGAGCCTGTGTACCGTCGGCACCGTTTTTTTTTTTCTGAATTTCCTGGTATTCATCACCACCAATGTTCAGCCGGTTTCCTTGAAACGAAACCCTATATGAACATATTTGAATATTTGAACCCGTAACTGAATCTACAGCGACCAAATGAAAGTGGATTACTTGATCCAAGGCTCGAGGTTGCTAGAAACCGTGAAGAAGAAAAACGAATCGTCGGTGGCCAAAGACGAAGACTATTCTGGCTTTTTCGTTCGCGAAGGCGAAGAAGCGAACGAAGTGAACGGACTATTCGGCGAAGGCGCTTGCGCGTCGCAAGCAGTCACGGGCGTCGAATTAGACAGTTTGATTTCACAAGTGAAAGATCTACTGCCGACCCTCGGCGACGGCTTCATCGACGCCTGTCTCGAGTACTACAACTACGCCGTCGAAGACGTCATCCATTATTTACTCGAAGACACGCTTCCGCCGCCACTCAAAAAACTCGATCGCAATATGCCATTGTAAATATTATCGGAATTATCGTCGCAAAAATTATGAAATTGAAAAGAATGATTTGATTTCAGGAAAGAAAAGCCGAAACACGCGCCGAAAGAGAATTCGTCGTCGCTTTTGGCTGATAGAAAGAATGTGTTCGATCACGATGAATTTGATGTGTTTAATCGACCCGATGTCGACACGAGTCGAATTCATAGAGGAAAAAGGTGCGCAAAAATCATCAGCAAATGGAAAAAGCTTCTCTTAGGGGCTAGGAAGTTTCACTTCTGTGCGCGAGTCTCACGCATCTTTTTTTTTTTTATCATTTAGGGAGAACATCAAATCGGAGAAATTTGTCTTAGACGATAAAACGCAGTTGAGCGAGATGAAAGATTGGTACAAGAAATATGAAAACGTTGTTGACATCGTCGATGTTGTTGATGACGATTTGTACAACGACGAGTACGACGATACGTACGACACGAACGATGTCGGTGCTCTGGTGGAACACGATCGCACACCGGATGAATTATTACTACAAAGGTTATTTTCCACAAAATGTTGATAATTTGATTTTTTAAATTTAAAAATTCCCTTTTTATATGTTAGGCCTTTCACTACGCCACGAGTTCTGCGCACGACGGGCGAGCGGGAAAGGGAAACCGAATACGAAAGCGACGAAGAGGAAGAAAGTAATCAGACAGTTAATCCCGTGAACAGAGATAATTTTGTGGAGAATCCCGAGGATGTGCGGAAACGAAACGCCGAACGTTGGGCGTCGAAACAGCGACTAAGAGGCCAAGTCGGTTCCAAGACGTTCAATCCGAACGCAAATAAATCGAAGGACGTTAAAGGTTAACGAGTGTTAATTTTGTTGTAGGTTTTTGTTTATTTTTATTTATTTTCTAGGTAATCCGAAAGGACACGGACAAAGCGATGACGTGAAGAGAAATCGTGCGTTTAAAGAACGTAGAGGAGGGGATCATGGGAGAAGACATTTTGCGGATAGGAAGCGGTCGGGAGGAATGATTCCTTCCTAGTGTTTGTCTCGAGAGTTAAAAAATGACTGTTTTGCAATTTTTATAGTTGGTTTTATAGTCATTTGTACAAAAATAAAAGTTTGAATTTGAATATGATTTTTTATTTCCACATTCCGAGCCGCCATTTTTGTGCCGCCATTTTTGTGATGACGTTTTGCGGAAAAGAAGCGGTCGGGAGGAATGATTTCTTCGTAGTGTTTGTGTTGAGTTTCAAAAAACTGTTTTGCAATTTTTCTTGTTGGTTTTATAGTCATTTGTACAAAAATAAAAATTTGAATTTGAATTTTTATTTCCACGACGTCACTTCGAGCCGCCATTTTTGTGATGACGTTTGAGAGCATTTGCGGATTGAAAGTGCGGAAGGATTTTTTTTGGTAGGGAGATCTAAGCAAAGCGATGTTTCTTCGTGAACAAGAGTCTGTTCCTACGAATTAAAATTTAATTATTTATTTATTTTTTGGGGATTAATTTACCTTTGAAACGTATTTCCATTTCTGATATTTGGCGCGATTGCACGCGGTGAAAGCAACCGAAGGATTTGATCGCGCGCTGCTTAAGCACACGGATTCATCGCTCATAATAAAACCGTCGTTCGAAATGACGAATAACTAGAAAAAGATACGTTTTAAGTCCCGATTGATCGAATAAATAATAAATAATAAATTACTTGCGGAGCAAATATCTCAAAAGCGCAAATTTTCATCATGGAGTTTCCAACGTTGGCGCCATCTGCATGCGACATTGGTCGTTGTAAACATTGATCACTTTTCGCATTTCTAATCTACAATAATCCGCTTTAATCCAATTCTTTTTTCAATTTAACTTTCATTTCACCTTTCCAAACATTCTCGAAACACTCGGGAAAAAATTCTGCGGCCACACATTCTCCAAATACCAACCAAACGAGTTACATTTTAATCTTTCCCGAATTTTCTTCCGTTCCGTAATATCCTCCAAAATGGCTAACCGTCTCGCTTCTTTCAAAACAAAATAATTTAAGAAAAATAACAAAAAACATCAAAAACATTAAAAACAAATAAACAAACCTGGATTTAATTTATAGAAAAAATGTTTCCATTCGTCCATCCACACTTCGGCAACACGCGCCAAATTCTTGTGCAAAATATTCGCGACACCGCCAGGAAAATCGTACGGCGACGACTTTCTAAAAACGTGTCCGACACGAGAACACGGCACGATTTCAACGCTTCCTCCGCACATCCAAATCCTGAACGACATTTCAATATTCTCTCCTCCCCATATACTCATATTGGCATCGTATCGTCCGATAGAATCGAAATATGATTTGTCAATCGCGAAAAGACCTCCCGCCATGACAGGTGTTTTATATGGCTGGGAAGCATTTTGTTTGCGCAGAGTGGCGATGTCGTTTCCCACTGACAACCAACGAAAATGTAAATTCCAGTTGAAAGCGCCCCAGTGAAGGTCAAAACTGCGTAAATAAGCAAAAGTTTCGTCGTTGATTATGTCGATGATGGGACATACGACGTGCGAGCTACGAGACGAAACATGGAAGTCTTTATTAATTATTTAGCGAACAGCGAAATGTCATTTCTTGATGTTGTTCTACCGATTTTCAGCGATATGTTGTAAAAGCGGTTCTAGCCATCCCGCAGTACACTCGCAATGTGCATCGAGAAACGTAAGCACTTGTCCTTGTGCAATTGCGGCTCCCTCGAGTCGGGCCTGGATGAGTCCGACTCTTCTTTTGATCCTGATAATTTTGATCGCAACAGGTAAGTGAATTATATATTTCTCTAAATCTGCGCCTAAAAATACTTCAAACGTAATCGAAGATTAAAAGTTAAGATCATGCAATTCATGTAACTTCAGTTTACGGTTCTAGAATTTAGTGCCTAAGTTAACCTAGATTAGAACTGATGCTACTAGTTTTGAACTAAAGGCACTAGATTAGAACTAGAACCAAAAGTACTATATTGGAACCAAACCAAAGGTACTAGATTAGTTCCGAAGAAACGAGATTACTTCCAAACGTACTAGATTAGTCTCAAAGGAACGAGATTATTTCCAAAGGTGCTAGATTAGAACCAAAGGTGCTAGATTAAAACCAAAGGTGCTAGATTAAAACCAAAGGTGCTAGATTACTTCCAAAGGTACTAGATTAGTTCCAAAGGTGCTAGATTAGTTCCAAAGGTACTAGATTAGTTCCAAAGGTACTAGATTAGTTCCAAAGGTACTAGATTAGTTCCAAAGGTACTAGATTAGAACCAAAGGTACTAGAATGTAATTAAAAGATACTGTAGTCGATATATTAGAAGTTTCAAGCCCAAGTTAGAACACAAAGTTGTAAATCAGAATTAATAGGGACTTTGGTAAAAAAAAAATTAAATTACCTCTTGAGCTGGCATCGTCTACTAATATAATTTCTTGTAAAAGAGTTATTGGCGACTGGTTAATCACACTATGCACAGTCCGTAAAAGCGTAGACCAAGCTTCGTTGTGGAATACAATGATGATGCTGGTTTTGGGTAGAGATCCTAAATAAAATGTTCGACTTTTACACCTTTAAAAACAAATGAAATTAAAAGTAATTTAAAAATAATTTAAAAAACTTGAACTGTACTCTGCTTTTCGTAAATCAGGAAGACTTCTATTGACGGAAATCCTGTCGCTGACCATTATATTAAACTTATTAATATGATAAAGTGTTTGAGCCCTTTTAATCAAAGTAAAAGGCAAATAAACTGGCTCTCCGTGCTCCCCTTCACCTTTAATCGGCGAATATTCATTCAATTTATTGGCAATACCTGCAAAAATCAAAAATCAAAATAAAATTCAACCAAAAACCCAAAACGATGACACTTGTTTTTACCTCGGGAATAATTTAAATGCGATTCCCACGCACGAGTTGCTGAGTAATAAGCCACAATGACGTGCATTCCCCGTTTATCCACATACTCTTTTTGCTCCAACTGACTGAGCGTCGTTCTCTCCTCGAAAACATCATCTCGAATGAAATAAAACGCGACGACACAAACAACTAGAATGGAAAACGCAAACACGCATGTACGTCGGCGGCGGAAAAGGCGCCGTGTGCACATAAATCACGCAAATCAGAGTGCTTCAACGTAAAAAAACGTCCCGATCCAGTCGCATGACTTTAAAACGAAAGAAAAGGACGAGCGAACCGCGGGTGAACGGCCTAATGGCGATTTCAAGGGCGTGTCGAGACTTCATTCTTTTCGCATAAAAGCACCGGAAGTCGCTATTAAAGGCAACAGGTGCGCATAAACGAGTCGAAACGAAGGATTTATAAATTCATTCAACTCATCCGTGAAGTGTCGATAAATAAGAAATAAACTTAAATCAGATTTTATTGCAAGATATTTTTTTGTTTCCATTCCAAGTAATAAAAATAAAACAAAATGTTGATCAGGTAAGCGAACAAAGAGAAAAATAAACACAAATTGCACACGAGTGAAATAAAAACACAAATACATCAAAATCCGACGAAATTCAGTCGGAAACAAAACCAAACAACTTAATTTTCTCTTCTTCTTCTAGTGGAATAATCAACTTGTAAAACTGTACAACTCCCAATCCGTTTTTTTTGTTTTATTTACAATCTTTTATTTTTTTAATTTTTATTTTTAACAAAAACACACACTCCATTTTCTTGTTGACCTTCACCGGTTGCACAATCTGATCCGGTTAATGATATGCCATTTTCCCCACATCCAATAACTTATGGAATGTATCGATTTCACGCAAAAACCAAAAATATTCAACTTTTACGGAATGTAAATCAAAACGCCGACACCTCGAGCTCGATTCCACCCATCACCGACTACGGTAATATTGTAACAACTCTTTTTTTTTTGTTTTTTTGTTTTTTTGTTTTTAACTTTTTCTTTTTTCTTTTGGCAAATGGACATTTTGCAAATTAAACGTTCAAATCCATTCATCGGCGTGGATTTACGTCCTTTTCTGTCTAAATGTCACTAAACTGCAACGTCGGTTGGTTGCCATAAGAATTGTCCACTCATCAACCATTGCTGCTTCCTACTGCGGTCACATTCGGTCAATATCGGGAGGCTCAGGTCGCCCGGTCCCGGTTTCGTGAGGCAGCGATTCGAACTGACGTGTAATAACGTTTTATCCTGTTGAAAATTTAAATTAAAAAAAAAATCAATTCAAAATAATTTAAAAATTTAAATAATTAATTTTTCTTACTTTGTTACTGTATACCCACGCTTGGTTTCCTCCCAGACCGTGACATCGGACCAATTTGACCGGTCCTTCCGGCGGTAACGCATCCAAACAGTTTTCGTCGCACATTATTTGTTGCCGCTTCGTGTATGCAAAAACCTAGCGGCAAATTCCATCATTAATAACAATTTTTACGCATTTTACGTTTAAAAAAATCTACTTGGTTTCCTCCCAGCCCGTGGCAGCCTCCAATTCCAATATTTTCTCCATTTTTGTGCCCTAATGTGTCCAAACACGTTTGAGTTTCGGCGTTTTTAATCTAAAAACCAACAAACAAACAAAATCAACATTAAAAACATTAAAACAAATAATTTGCAACGACGCACCTCTCCCAAGTAATAGAAATCCAAAGGCATCTGTGACTCCGGGTAAATATTCTCTAAATACCAGCGAAAATCTTTACATTTTAATCTCTCCCTTAGTTTTTTCCTTTCCGTTAAATCTCCCACTTCGACATTCCTAGCACCTAAAACAATCCAATTAGCAAATAACTAAACAAACAAACATTCAAATTCATTTTCTGCATACACCAAACATCACGATGAAAGAAAATGAACATGCGGTCAGTCAATGCTCACTTGATTAGTGTTTTACCTGGGTTAATAGCATAGTAAAAATTTTTCCAATGATCGAGCCAGACCTCAGCCAGCCGAGCGTTATTGTGATTAATGATGTGCCCAGTACCACCAGGAAAGGTGTAAGGAGTTGATTTTCGGAATACGTGCCCCACATGAGAACAGGTTACAATTTCTACCGATCCACCACACATCCAAATCTTTAGTTGTTAATGCAAAGAAAGAAAGAAAGAAAAACAAAAAATAACCAAAATCCATCAAACAGAGCATAGTTAGGATTAAGGGGCAAAGGTTTTTACCGTTAATCCCCCGATAGGACAACTGGACACAATCTGCACACATCGACTAGAAACGGTGCCGGATTAACCCATGTAGAGGCCCTTAGGCCGTCGAAATCTCGGGGCCCCGTTTGCACTTTGCAAATTATATCCTAATACGTTTTGAACAACAAAATCTTGATAAACCAATTTTATTAAACAAAACAAATATTGATATTTTCAAAAATTATTGAACGATTGCGATGCTGGCACTATGCCATCAGAACCAGCAAACTTCTCTTTCAAAAATCAAATTCAATATTATTTTCATCCCTTGGCGTGGGGCCTATAGGCCAGTGCCTACTTGGCCTAATGGGTAATCCGGCACTGCCTAGAAAGCCCCGAAAACCCATGTTCACCTGTGCGCCTGTCCACTGGTAGGTATTCTTGCCCAGTGCCTTCAGGGCCGCAGTAAGGAAATCCTGTACCTGAGCTCAAAGTGTGCCAAAATTCAAATTTACGCCCCCTAACATCAAATACCGGTGTCTTCATTGGTTAATGAGCCCTTACCCTTACTGCGGCCCTGTCGTAGTTTGACAATGGTACTGCGTAAAGCCGAAGGTATAACGGTAATACACTGCTTGAAGACCCTCGTCTTTACGCAGTCATCAAAGTACTGACCAGCCTCAATGCTGCTTAACTTGTGTGTTCTAATGGAAATAGGTGATCGGGAGTGCGCCATTTCTTTTCGGAAATATAGGCCCGATTAACTGAAGGACTTCCCATCTGCCATTTTTTAAGAATCGGAGTTGTCCTGAACATATGGAAGTTGGCACCATCTCAACCGCCATCTCGCATCTACATTTTTAGTGGACAGAAACAGTGGGACATTCCAACATAAACGTCTCACTTTATAATGTCCGCTAAAAATGTAAATGCAAAATGTCAGTTGTCCGCCATTTGTCCGCAAGACAAAATCGCAATTCTAACAATGAATTTGGGCTAGTTGTAAAGTCCTTCAGTTGATCGTCCGAGGTTAAATGATTAAATTTTGCAATCTAGCGGAGGATTTACAGTAATATGAATTAGGTGAAGATACGTTGGAAAAATTTAGATTTTTTAAAAATAAAACGGAAAGCATTCATTCAGTTGTTTGGCTCAGCATACATGTACGTTTGGGGCTACCTGGATTCATTTTATAATAGAAGTCTTTCCATTCATCGAGCCAAACTTCAGCAAGCCGTGCGTTGTTATGCATCACAATCCGGAAGGTGCCGCCAGGGAATGAATATGGTGACTTCTCGCGGAATACGTGGCCCACTCGCGAACAAGGGATAATTTCAACTGAGCCCCCACACATCCATACCTGATAACACAACATACCTCAAACTTATTTTAAACTGTTAAGCCTGCGGTAACTATCCCACCAATTCTGAATCACTTTTGTATTCATGGCTTAAACAAAATGACGTCGTTATAAATGGACTCAGGCCCAGTACCGTCTACAGGCTGTAGCATTGAGGCAGTCTATGGCATTTCGCCATAACGGCCATGTGTCATTACGGCTACATTTCGATTTACAGCCTAACATTTTCGATATACGGCCAAAAAGTCGGAAAATTCCTTAACGAATCAGGGGGAACGGCCCATGATTCGTTATACGGCAATTCGCTTTGCGGCCGACTTTCCAGGAACGTAACCCAGCCGTAAAGCGAGGTATGGGTGTATGTGTAACATGTCACCAGTTATATGTGTCTTGTTTGCCTCAAGGTGCGATCTAGTCTGTAGACGGCCCCGTACCGGCCTAAACATCGACTCCGTTTCTACCTAACCTGAGGTTCATTTGTAAAAGTGAAATACAAAAGTTTTCTGAATTATAGAATTTTCAAATATTGCCATTTTAAAAGTTAAATCATATTGATTGGTTACCCTGAAGGACATTTCCAGATTTTCGCCACCCCAAATTTCCATGCCTTCATCGTATTTTCCAATTTCTTCGAAGTATTCTCGATCTATCGCGAACAGACCGCCAGCCATCGTTGGTGTTCTTAAAAAATCAATTGTTATTCACCAACCACTAATTAGAATTCATTGCTAATTACTTGAGAGGCAAACTTCTGTCTCCCCCTCTTCTGTCTACTTCTCTCGGCGGAACGCGGTACCACCGGAAATTTAATTTCCAATTGAACCCTCCCCAAGTCATGTCAGAAGCACTAACATACTCAAAAGTGTCATCACTTACAACATCGATAATTGGACAAACAACCCTTGTTCTGGTAACAGAAATTAAATCAACTTTCAACCTTCACCATTCTTTATTATTATTATTATTATTATTATCATCTGTCTTACCTGTCTTCTACCAATCTCGCCAACAGGGGCTCCAACCAACCCGTTGTGCATTCACAATGCGCATCAAGAAAGGTTATAACTTGCCCGGTACTTTTTTCCGCGCCGATTAAACGGGCACGAATTAGTCCCGATCGACCAGGTGTCCTGAATACCTGTTTAGAAATAATGTTTAAAAAAATAGCTATAAATCCCAGACTACCTCCAAAAAGGGTCTTATGTCCACTGACAAAACCAAAGGCCTTTCAACGCTTTCAACTATTGTAACTACAAATTTTCATTCACTTTAAGATCAAATTGTCTTACGGTAGGTTCACTAGACCGTGCTTCTCAAATATTGCAGAAAAACTTCAACAAGCGCCAAAATAACACTTTGCACATCGTGTTATGCTTTATTGAATGTTCCTACTGTGATTATCCAATCAAAATCTACTTTTCTACTATTACTACTCAAGGTATTTTCTCATTGGCTTAATCTCCAACCCATCCTAAAACATCTAACTAAAATTAATCTGCAATTTGTCAGCGAGGTTGGAAATAAATTGTTAGTACAATGGCCCTTTTAACGTATAGAATAAAAATCATACTCGAACAGGAACTGGTAATTTGGCACAATAATCTTCCAGCTGCTTTTTCAAATAATCTGCAATTCAAGTGTGGCTAAACGTTAGGAAGTAATTCATATTTTAATTCATTTCCTTTATTACATGCCTCTTTCACTCGCATCATCAACCAGAATAATTTCTTCCAGTAGTTCCTTCGGCGATCGATTGATTATACTGTGAATTGTGCGTAGGAGCGTGGACCAGGCCTCGTTGTGAAATACGATTACGATGCTCGTGCGAGGCAATTTCTTTGGATAGATTTTGTGTTTGCATCTGCAATAAATATCCAAAAGGAAATGAGAACAAAAGACTAAAATTCAAATATGTCACACAACATTTCCTGTTTGTATTGTCTGTTTCAACATTTTTCATTCATACAAAAGATAAATATCTGCTCAACTTACTTGTCCATTCTGACATCTGGCAAAGACCGATTCAGAGCGATTAAATCGCTCACCATTAAGTTAAATTGATTCAATTTAAATTTCTCCTTCATAAGCCTTTCTTGAGTCTTCGGTAGCGATACGGCTTTCCCATTTTCGCCGGGCCAATGAGATGGGTTTGTTTTTTCAACTGAAAAAGCAAAAATAGTCTTCTGCATTATCAAATAAAGCTGCACAGCTAAGTGCACTGGTGTGCTTGTCCCTGTCAACTTTAAACTTCTTGGTCCTAAAGGAAATTCCTAATCTAGTCCCTGTGCACTTCTGGTAGCGGCAAGGCGGTTACACTTATCGAGAGACCCGGGAGCTTTGTTCCACAAGTTTGTGTCAGATTGTATTGTCGACACTTAGGTGAGTGCCAATGAAGAGTATTAGGCCATACAAGCCATAATCTGTGGAACAACTTTCTTGAGGACCCAAAATGGCATTTGCACCGATAACCGGGAAAACCACAGAAAACCCAGTTTGAGGCTGGTGGCAGTTGTTCTTTCCCAGCCAGACACCCATCCAAGTACTGAAAAAGCCCAATGCTGCTTAACCTCTGTGTTCTAATGGGAATGAGTGACCAGCGTGGTGAGCCGTTCCTAGGACCTAACTGTTGCATCGCTGCTTTCTGTTTCTTTTGCAAATGAGCCATTCATTGCTCAAGCACGACTTTAAGACTTTTTATCTTATTTTGGATTTTTCATTCAATTTTTACTGTCAATGTATTAATTTTTCCAAGTGAAATATTGTAGGTCCTAAGCACTGTGCCCACTCAGCCTAACGGGTAAAACAGCCTGGCATCCGCCGATGTTTTGCGGAGTCATCGTTGGTTCTTTACTTTTCCATTGGTTTTGACCATTATGTTTTGTTCTGTCATGCTCAACGGGTTATTGATCCGGTCTGTTGGATTTGCCAACAACTTTTTTCTACCATTCATTAGTTGATAAACTAATAAAAAGAAATCTGCTTTTCAACCTTTACAATCATGCAACATTTAGTGAAAACTCCCCAGGGTTTAATGCTTGCTCCAGTGAATAAACATAGTCTATCTATCCTGTTTATTGCAAGTCTATTGGGGGTATTTGACAACTGCTTTCTTTCTGACCACACATTCTGATTAAAACATGTGCAGCTTTAATTAAAGATGTGTCTGGAATATTCTTCCATTGGTTTTACTCACTTGAAGGTCAAGAGAAGTAGGTTAAAATAAAGCTTACAGTTGAACTATCTCATAATTACATCTGGTTTCTGAGGTGTGAAATTTCAATGGATGCCAGTTAAAGTTTAATAAGCCATTTGCAAACTAACTATTTGGAAATTTTTTTCCACATGTAATTATCTCAACAATGAGATGACCAATTTAGAAAACCACACTTGCTTTGTTAAGAATGTGATTGTGATTTGATTCCCACCCAAAAACCACTTAGCCAATGATGCATTTTTATAAAATTAAAATTGATGATGTGGCTTCAACTCATTACTGAAGCAGATTTGCAATCAAAATTGATGAATTAGTCCATCCCACTTTTATGGGTGAAGTAGTAATCCATAACTTGGGCCATAACTTGTAAGGGAATTAAGTGTTGTTTTCATTATGGATCCCAGACTGAACTTTTATGGGAATTTATCATCACAAAAACTAGGAAGCAAACTGACAGGAAACCAAGAATGGACTGTGACCATTCTGGTCAAGTCACACATTTATCACATTCTGATAACATGCACTTGATATCCGATAGCTTTTGCTGGAAATTATGAAAACATCCTTGGCAAATGCTTTTTTTTCACTTCTTTTTACAACCAACAGCTTTGCCATATGTAACATCTGACTCATGTGCAACATTTCCAACTAAATCTGTTTATAATTATATTTAAAGTAATTAAAACCAGTCCCCAGGTGTCAAAAGTAAAGCACAACTCATAGTTGTGAAGGATTCCATTCTCAAGCCACACACAGTCTCCAGTGACAGTCTCCAGATCAACATAAGGTCTGTGTTACTCCTTATATTGGACTATATCCAAGTCTGAGACAACTCATGGGCTTCCCCAACACTTTTCTAGGGCATGCAAATTTAACTCCCCGGTCATGGCAGCCTGTGGAATTGGGCCAAGCGAGGAGTTGTCGCGGCATTTGCATCGAGAACTGGATAAACCACAAAAAAGCAAGTTAGAGATGCACTTGACATAGGAGCAGTGTCTTAAATCATGCAAAGACAAGGTCAGGCTGATCCAATGCTGCTTTAGAACAAATATTGGGGCTGGTATGTAGAAATTAAATTATTCTCGACATTTTAAAGTACCAAACTAACCGTTTTAAAAAAATTTATACATGCTAGAAAAAGCGTGTTGGTTTTAAGACCCATAAATTATTTTCACTACACACTTGAGCTGGAACAAAATTGACCCAACGTTTCACATGCAATCTAAGATTTTAATGACTACACTCAATTAAAACTCTAAAGCAAAGTTCCTATTACAACACGGAAGATAAAAATGGTCACAAAGCACTTCGGTAAACCCTTGTACCATAAACACTCTGACAGAACACCCACACTCTATTGACAGAACCTAGATTTCCTGCGCAATTCAGACATTGAATTCAGTCGTTTTGGTCAATTTAGACCCGCACTGTAAAAGATACCGCGTTGAATGGGCATCCCAAAGACCTTTTTGAAGAACTACCGTAAGATCGGCAATTCCAACGCTTATTTCTGGGATTTTTAGGATCTTACCGCAAGACTGCGATAAAATTGTGCAGTCGTTAACAATTTCTTAAGGACCCAACCTTGCATTTGCACCAAGAACTGGTAAAACCCCGGCGTAGAAACCGAAGCAAATCTTAAACAGAATACTTACCGACACGCGACCACTTGTGGATCAAATGATCGGGATACACAGATTCCACTTGCTTCTTATCACTTATTCGCCTAAAAAATGTCAATTCCTTTGTGTCTTTATTGTGGTGATTATTATTAATGTTGTTGTTGTCAGCATTGACATTTTGCTGTTCACAGGACCAGCCTGCTATGCAGTCCGTATAATACATAAGCAGCGCGATATCAATAAGAAACCAAATCAAAGAGGTAGCGATGATCACTTTGCAGGTGTGTAGCCTGAATCGACTTCGTAGGAGCATTTCTGTTGGTTGTTTGGTGCTTTTCACTCCGTCCTAGATGATCTGGATTAACAAAAACAAAAAAATAATGAGCTCTCTAAATTATTGTAGATTGTAGGTAAAAGGGTGGGGTTGTTGTTGTTTGCATGCATAGAAAAATAGGCTTAAAATGGTTATTTTCAACTCTGACTTTTCAAAACTCGTGTAAAAATACAATACTAACTCCACCCAACCGTGCAGAATATCATTCTATATTTAGATTGGTTTAAAAAAAGCATTTCAATAGCACTAGGTGTCGATAATTTGCAGCTAGGGCGCACAAAACTTGGATTTGGCGTGACTAAAACCGCTTGTGCATCGGTCTGCGTGTAGCAACAATGGGGATTGGTCTCCTCGTGTTGAGTTTCACCAAAAATAGAACTAATTTCGTGTTGAAATTGTCGAAACTAATGTTTTTCAAGGCTGTTACATTTCGTCCTAGTGGCGGTTTTTGGAATCAGTGACGTCACAAAGGGGAAATCCTTGATCCCGGATCATGACCCGGGTTTAGAAAACATTTTTAGTCATTTTCTTTTATCGCACCGTCTGTTTATTCCCGTAAAAATGACATTATCACTATCTATTGAGGAAATAATTACCAAACGCGAATTTGTTCCGCCATCTGCGCTTTTTTTTTTATTTATTTCCCTTTTTCCGGAATTTAAAGCATGCGAAAATAAAATTTCAATTTTATTTTGTGTAAATTCATTTCAGAGAAAACAAGAAAGCAGTTATGCTTGTTCCAGCAGGATTTTACGAGACAAAACTTGTCAACTCATAAAGCTGGCGAAGTATTTGCACTTGCCGCATTTTCCCAACCAAAAAAACTCAACAAAAAAACACATTTTCCCTCGTTTTTAATTAATTTTCCACCTAAATGTGTTTCAAATAAGTGAAATTACATTTATTACCAAATTAAAAAAAAAAAAAAACTAAAAAAAAATTGAAAGAAACAATTTTTTTTTAAATTTTTCATCAAATTAGTTCCTAAGTGTTTAAAGACGTGTGTGTGTGTGCTGGCAATTCCCAGCTCTGTGGGTGGGGCTGTTATCGCCAATTTATAGATATAGTCTTGTCAGTATAAACACCGGTATTTAAGTTTCGAAATTCACGCCAAATTGAAACTTAAAATTAATTTTACAAAATATAAAATTGAAAAAAAAAATTATCATCATTATTATATAAAAGAAAAAAATGTTTAAAATGTTAAAATTGTATAGAAATATTTCTTGCGAGTTTCCGTCGATATTTTTTTGTTAAATGTTAAATAATAAAGTGAAGTAAAAACATTCTAATTTGTGAATAACTTCACTGCTCAACTCTCGCGCTTGACAATTGCACAAAACAAGACGTCGAGGTCACGGCATTTAAACATTCCAAAATCAATTTCAAGGGTAAAATGCGAGCTAGAACAACGCGCTTTTCGAATCAACTAACGGCTAATTAGTAATTGAATCGTTTGACACTTACATAAGTTGATCGTTTGTGCAAATGTTGTTAAAACAAGTTCAGGACATGATCGAGTCTACCCAGCTACCGCCATTTCCCAACAGATGAGCGTCACCCATGCCACCTCGTTGTTAACCTCGACTCCAATGACACGTCATTTCCGTTATTAAATAAATTTCAAATTTACGGATGTGCGGAGAATGCGCGGAAAGAAATTAATTTTAAGTTCGCGTAAAGTTTTAATATTGAGTTATTTAGAAAATAAAAAATAAAATTGATAGAAAATTGTGTTGAAGGTTATTTGGTTTGTTCTTTATGCAGAACAAATCGTTGACCTTACCATTGAATTTGACGGTCCTCGGCCTTACGCTCGAATTTCGGATGAAATGAATTATTTAATGAAACGGTTTTGTGCTCGCTCGAATATTAGGTAGGAAATGGAAGTTTTTCTCGTCCGTGAACAACTGTACAAATAAATTTTTCTTTTTTTCTCGTGTTGGTTTTGTTTTTTGTTTGTGTAGGAAGTTGAGCGATAGGTGCAGGACTGTACTCGGCATTGAAACGAGTTGCGACGAGACGGGAGCGGCAGTTGTCGATTCGAATGGAAATGTTTTGGGAGAATGCATCGATTCTCAATTGCAAATTCATTTGGCGTGAGAAAGCAAAGTTTGATTGAAAAACTAAAAGTTTATGTCAATTTTCTATTGTAGACATGGCGGAATCAATCCTGTTGTTGCGAAAGATCTTCACAAACAAAATATAGAAACGGTTGTGACGACGGCTTTACGGCGGAGTAAATGCACTTTAAATGTAGTATCGGCTTGCCAAATTTCAATTATTATCCTTAAAATATAAATCTTTTTTAAATTAAAATATTTGAAATTAACCGAGAAAAATGGATTTTTATTCGCGAAAATTCATTTTTTATTTGAAAAATTCATTTTTACTCGAAAAAAATCCATTTTTACTCGAAAAAATTCATTTTTACTCTAAAAAATTCATTTTTACTCTAAAAAATTCATTTTTACTCGAAAAAAATCTATTTTTACTCGACAGAATGCATCATTTAGTTCAAAAAAATTTATTTTTCCCCGAAAAAAAATTGATTTTCACTTAAGATATTCGAATACACCCTAAAAACACATTTTATACTTAAAAAAAACAACAATTTACATGAAAAAAATTACTTTTGTACCTTAAAAATGTAATTTTTACGTTAAAAAAATGATTTTCTCTTTTGTGTATCCAAACAGGAAATCGATGCTGTAGCGACGACTGTGAAACCAGGATTGGAGTTATCACTACAAATGGGTCTGAATTACACGAAGAAAATAGTTCGCGAATACAATAAACCATTTATACCCATCCATCACATGGAAGCACACGCACTCACGGCAAGAATGGTTAATAGGTGTTAAAAATTATCTTTAAAAAAAAGAAATTTAGTTTATTTCATTAAAATTTTCCAGAATCGATTTCCCATTTTTGGTCCTCCTAATATCTGGCGGCCATTGTCAAATCGCCGTGGTTGAATCGGTCGCGGAATATCTATTATTAGGCTACACGCAGGACGATGCACCGGGAGAAGCGTGCGACAAGGTGTTTTTTTAAAAAAAAAAATTGAAAATTTTTAATTTTTTAACAAGAAAAATTCGTCGGATTTCAGACTGCACGGCGATTAAAATTACGAAATATCCCGGAATATCGGTTCATGAATGGTGGACGCGCGATTGAAAAATGCGCCCGGTCGGGCGACCCGTTGAAATTTGATTTCACGCCCCCGTTGATTAAATATAGAGATTGTCATTTCTCATTTGCCGGCTGCAAAACCAGAGCGGAGTCCATAATTAAACGCGAAGAAGAAAAAGATGGTAAAAAATAATAATTCCGCCATTTTGATTTTTGAATTTTTTGATTTTTTGATTTTTTGATTTTTTGATTTTTTGATTTTTTGATTTTTTGATTTTTTGATTTTTTGATTTTTT
>JAQIXU010000651.1:0-27476 GCA_034701245.1 Strigamia transsilvanica | reverse complement strand
GGCCGGGGCCTAACAAGAAATTCGACTTAGGGAGGTTTTCGACTTAGGGAGGTTCGACTTATCGAGGTCCGACTGTACTACGAAAATGTAACAAAAGCGACAACCATTAGATGCAATGCGATTGTTAACGGAAAATGTAATAATAACCTTATTAATATTGTTCAAGTTTTGAACAGATATTAATGTTTCCAATCGATTTGATTCTGTTGTTCCTTCTGTAGCAATAAAATCAGCTAAACAAATATGGAAACAGGAATGCAAGAAAATGTAAAACCTAAATAATTGTCAGGAAGTTAATGAATTTATTTTGATTCTCTTGAATAGGCGATTGGAAACCGACCTATTTACCATCCATTTCCAGTGACAGGTATACTTTTGGTTTTACCACGATAAATAGGTTTCGGATGCAATTTTATTTTCTAGGTTTGCAGGCACAAAACACCAACAAAAAGACGAAGATAGCAACTATTAAAACTGAGAACATAGCGAATATGATGAACCAGTTAGGAAACATGTCACAAAATGGAATTGGAATTTGGGTGGGGAAAAACCCTGTAAATCAACAAGTACTATAGATTTCAAATTGTTAAATAGGTACGTGTTGGTGTATGCATTTCTTTTACAGGGTTCATCTGATGACGATCCCAGTGCTTTTGGATGTTTAGTGGCACATAAGCTAAGAGGTCTATCTATGAGGGGTGCCATGCGTGCCCAAACTGACATCATTATTGTTTTGCAAAAATATGTTTTAGACGAACTGGATGAGGAGTAAATAAGATTTCGAGTGCTATTAATACCGTATGTAATAGAAATATTTCAAAGCACTCGAATAAAAGCGTCTTTTTTATGTATTCAATGGCAATAGGCACTTACTGGAACTTGTTTGATATGATGAATACTGCTCAGTTTGGGCTCTGTTTTGATAATCATTGGACAGTATTCATGGTGAAAATATTCTATACCGTAATGCAAATTATTATCTGGTGTATACTGTGGTTTTTCTGTAGGTTTTTAATTGAAATAATTCTTATTTTAAGCTACGGAAAAATAAAACCAAAAAGGGACAATTTTAACAAAAAAAATTTATTTATTTCCAAGAAACGGTTTTTAAATTTTATTTTTTTTAAATTCCGTTAATTAAAGATTTGCCAATTAAATTACTACCGGAACAAATCTTTTAAAATCTCTGAAGTATAGATTAGCCGAAAAGCATAGCTTTAGCTGCAATGAGAGCATCTGGTGGCAGAAACGAACAACAGAACAGAAAGAAAAGAAATTGGTGGATTTGGACTAATATGGGACGCGCCGTTCATAATTTCTTTTGTCTTACAACACACGAAGACTAACGAAAGCAAGCAACTAACGATGTAGTTAGGAATTTTGGCAATCAATTATCCGTGTTTCAAAGTTTAGATTTGAGTCAACCATCTGATAACCAAATGGTAAGGTTTTTTGATGCGTCTTACTACTATGCATCAACAAACTCGTAATAAAATTTCATAAATGTGACCTGAATTGATTTGCTTGTTAATTCACCCGTAAAATATTTGACAGGCAACCGATGAAGTGCCACAGAGAGTTATTTATGCCAAAGAAATTGTTGGTTTAGGCACACAGTTTGGCCCGTATCCTGGGAAGGTTTGTATAAATAACGTTTAATTTTTGAATACCGTTGTTATATTTGATACATTTCTTGCTTAGGATGCTAAAGAAAGGAAATATAGCGAGTGGATGGCGTTCGTGCGCAAAGCAAAAACCCGGAACGAAGCAAACCTAATTTCTTTCGTCAGTGATAGCCAAAAATATTTTCGTAGTTGCAAAATTATTCAACCTTTCGACACGTTTATAGTCTGGGACGAAGACAGTGCAGAAAGCGAAGGTAACTATAATGTTTTAATAGACAAGTCGTTGTATTTTTTTAAAATTGATTCTTTCAGGACCCACTGATTCCAAAATGCAAAGGGATTTGCACGAAAACCAAGGTAAATTTAAATAGGAGAGCCATGTAATAGAAATTAATCATGAAGTTTTGTTAGACGTTAACGGAGGTGCGCCTGGAAGAATGAAATTACGGGCCAAAAAATCCACCACGAGCAGTGCGGATGTGGCGAAAGCAGATTTCACCAAACCAGTTAAAAATGCCAAAGAAATCAAAATGAATTCCATTTCAATAGATGCAAACACTTCTTCCACTGAAAAAATGTCCGGAAAATCGGGACACATCGCGAACAACTCTATAGATTTAGATTGGATGAAACCAGTCACTTGTACAGATTGCAGCGAAGGATTTGTCTCGCCCGCAGGCCTCGCGTTCCACAGACTATTGCACGGGCAAGATCGGCAGTGTATCACGTGTGGAAACAAGTTCACCACGCACGAGAACCTTCAGCAACATTTATTATCCCATAGCTCGGAGAAACTCACCACTTGTGATCAGTGTTTCAGATTTTTCGATAAGGAATTTGATCTAACAACTGCTTCGAAACTAAATCTTCCAAAATCGTACAAACGCTTTAAGCCGCCACTTTGCAACGAGTGCGAATCGTACATTGTTATCAACCGGGACATTACTATAGCCAAACAAATAAGTGGAGAATTGATTTGTAATTATTGCGGACGGGTGTATTTCAGCCGGAAATCTCTAAATATCCATCTAGACAAACATAACAGTAAGTATTGTTGTCGGAAATGCGGCAAAGTGTTTGGAACCTATAACGCGATTACTCGGCATATAGTTGTTCATACTAATTTCAAACCGTTCAAATGCGAACACTGTGGAATGATGTTTGCGAATGTGCTGAAACAGCAGCATCACGCCAACTTATGCGGAAAACGAAGCAAACGCAAAGAAAAAGTGTTACCAAACACGCCCGTAAACGGCGCAACGGTTGCAAGTGAGAAATCGGTAAATCCGTCGAGTACATTAGCGAGCAACTCGCTTCCAAATAAAGTACACAACACTAGAAGTTCGTCGAGAAGTAAGCCCGGTTCTCCCACAATTGGAAATGAAAAAACAGATGCTTTAGATTGCGGTCTAGTGGATGATTCGTCACTTAGCAGTCCTCCTCTCGGAGGCGCAGAGTTTTTTCATTGCCAACTAGAAAATAACAATATCTTTTCAAATGGTAATATTCATTTTCCTTTCGCCAGTGAACAAGCCTGTGCTTCCCAGCAAAGATTTGAAGGATTAAATTTTCACCGTTCTCCTTCCAGATGTAATGAAGATCTAGCGGCTCAGAAAACCCCCAAATTATTAACACCGAACGAAGCAAACCATTTTGACTCATCAAATGTGTGTCGTATTAACAACTTTGTTTTGCCAATCGATGACACCCCGGACTCGCCGCAGTCCACCGACACCATTGAGATTAAATCTGAGCCAGAAGCGAGCCTTAAAATGAATGGCATCGCTTTTCACGATTGTAGTGTAAAGATTACGTCCTTGTACGATTGTCCCAGATGTTCCAAAGTATATGCTTCGAGCGAAGGGTTGGCAATGCACAGTCTGACGCATGTTTATGGGAAAACATGCACGAATTGCGATAATGAGTTTCCGTTGCATCGGAGGATGAAAGATCATCTTTTAGGACATTCGTCGGAGGACATTAAAGCTTGCTTCAAGTGTCAGGCGTTTTTTGGTGTTCCTTTTAGTTACGATCAGAGTGATGCGTGCAACAATGTTGCTTGTTTGTTGTGTGATGTCTGTGACAAAGTGGCACTGGTGGAAACCAGTGGGAAAGATTCCTCGTTGCAGACGAAACAAACTGGCCAAATTAAATGTGCGTGCGATTGTATGGCGGCGCAAGTGGATGAATTTTTATGTCCCGCATGTGGGCGATGTTTTCCGAGCTGTGAAAAATTAGAAGATCATTCGTGCGGGCATGAGACGTGCCAAATTCAGAACGTTGATGCAAATGCAAATGTAAATGAAGATTTGAATGAAATAGAAAGGAGTTCGACATCGATGCAAAATGTTTTCCAAACTGACCACACGTACAGTCATGATGAAAATGATAATCCTGAGGCTCTGATGGTTGCAAGCTGTGGGATGGCTTCTAAAGCGCCACACGAGACTGGAGAGACGACGTTTTATTTCGAATGTTCCGATTGCAAGAGAAATTTTCTTACCGAGGCTGCTACGTCTATACATACGCTTTTACACATTGGACTGTTGTGTAACTTGTGCGGCGATCATATCCAACGTGATTTTGAATTGATACGCAACAATGTGTTGCAAAATGGCTTGCTTTGTACGAGATGTAACAGAATATAAAAATTAAAAGTGAAAACTTTATAGAGAATAAAATTTGAGTTTAAAATCGAATTCCTAATTGAAAAAACATCATTTAAAAACCCAGAAATTTTACAAATAAAAGAAATACAACGATAAGATTGAACAAAACCGAGCGTTTAATATTTATACATACGTATATAAAATTTTTATTATTAAAAATATAAGTTTAATAAATGAAGGTGTTGCACCAGTTTTTACCGTTATCCAGGTCCAATTTTATGTCGTTTATGTGACACTAGGTGTCACGACTAGTCAAGTCGCTCTACCGGTAGACCCAGAACCGAGAGAGAACTAATATTTGCAATATGGCGGCACACTTTTATGGGGTTTACAGAGTCGAGAGATTTTGTAAATAATTAGAAACCAAGAATGTGTTCAACGTATAAACATCACAATGGGAGGTAACAACTCATCAATAGGAAGAATCTGCAATGTCCATTGTAAGTATACAAATAATTTTAAAATGGGGCTCATGATTCATACAGAAATGATGTTAATCACACATGCAACGTCGACAGTAAATGTCGGCTTTTCCTCTACCAAAACACTAAATTTAATCCAATTAAAATTATTCTTGCAAGCAAAGCAAAACAAACAAAACGAAACATTTCAGGTCGGGTGTGTACCCACACACGGGACCGTGATTGTTTGAATCTGAAACATTATAAGATTCATGAAACGAAATCGCACCCAACCCAAGATGCTTCGTTTGATATTCTAATGAATTGTTTACAAGATAAAAGTGAGTGCGGGTAGTCTGGGAGGTTCTTTTTATTCCTTTATGACTGGGAAGTGAGCGTGACAGGAGGGGGAGCGCAGATGCCAAACCACACCACGTCCGGTGGCATTGAGGGGTGGGTGGGTACCGGGTATAAGAGGCCGACTCGTTGGCTGCTGGAGCTCATACTCAGCTCAGCTGCCAAGGAGTGAACGTCCAGCTCACTACTCTCTCCTAACCTTACCTTTACCACATCGGCACTTACCCGAATACCAATCATGAAGACCCCGATGAAACTCATCAAGAAATTGCGTCAACGTTTCGGTGTGTTTGATGTTTTATATTTTTTTTTAAAATCAATTTTGAATTGATCGATTGATTTCATGTTACTAAATTGCATTTTTTTCTTTTTCGTTTTATAGCATCTCGTTCAGCCGGCGATAATGTCATTGGAACCAACAATTTACCGCCGATTACGTTTCATCCAGTCCACGGAGAGAACATCCGACTGCTTCAAGGAGGCGCTGTGGCGCGCCGGTCCGAGAGCTTTTGCAAAGGCGTCGCGTTTAGCAACCGGCCGGTTAAGATCAACGAACGAGTCTACCTGCGATTCTCCGAAACGTCAACCAGTTGGAGCGGAGTGATCCGATTTGGCTTTACCAACGTCGATCCGAGCAGCCTTCGTGGAAATTTACCCAAATACGTGTGCCCCGACTTCACCAACAAACCGGGTTGCTGGGCCAAAGCTTTGGCTGAAAGATACGCCGAAAGGGACACAGTTCTGTTTTACTACGTTACGCAAAACGGCGATGTCCATTTTGGGATCAATGGAGAAGAGAAGGGAATTTTTTTCAACGGTGTCGACACTCGAGGTCCCTTGTGGGCCGTTTTGGACATCTATGGCAACACAATTGCAATGGAATTTCTTGGTACGTACAATAGTCTACGTTCGCTCACACAAAACGATCTGCAAAAAGTGAAGCTTGTCCTTAATAGTTTGCGGTGAACTTTTTTTACATTTCGTTTCATTCGTTGTATAATTGTCATGGTGAAAGATTTGTGCTAGTCTGTACTTGAAAGTGAGAAAAAATGATTTCTAGTCATAATATACGCAGCATAGCTGATAAAAATGATGTTCAGATGAGTTTTTTTATTCATGGATTTTTTTTTATTATTATTATCATATATTTTGTAAATAAAATTTAAAGATAATTTGCGAGTACTTAATAACTTTTATTCAACATTATACACTGGAAGCGAGAAAAAGTGGATAATTGATATATATATATATTTATGCATACATTTTTTTTTGAAAAAATAATAATTCTAAGACTAATAAAAATATTCCGTTGAAAATCGATACTTGAGTCTCCCGCCTTAAAATAATTAACCACACCCGAATCTGAATGAAAAATTCATTTTCAAAGCGCCAAACCCAACAAACACTCCCAATCTGGCAGTTACCACCCTCGTATACAACTGCCTCGGTATAATTATACATAAAACGCTCGTGCCCTCCTGGCAGAGGAAGTACACCTGGGTACCCGTTTCCTGCAGCTGCCTCGAGCCTTTCCATTCAAATGGATTAGGCGCGCATTATTCCGATTCAATTTACTCTCCTTAACGACGAACAAAACTAAAATCCAAACAAAATCGAACGCCCAAATTAAAACAACAGAATATTACTCTCAAACAAAAATCCACGCGAAAAATAGAAATACAAGTGAAAAAACTCATCTGAAAATCTGAAATCATTTCACTTTCACGTATAAATTAATTATGTATTTATTTATTTATTTTTAAAAATATTATTTAAAAAAAAAGGGGGAAAAAAACCGCTCAAGTGGGATAATTGCATATCAAAGACGTATCAAAGGATATCCTTCTTAGTCCCTCTTCCCCTTGCCAGTTCCCCCGAATGGCCTCCCTCCCTCCTTCTTCCTGCCGTATTCATTCAGCACGTGCTGGTTGCGACTATTATCCTCGCAACTGGCACGTGCCAGCTGCCGTACGGCACGTGCCAGGTGGTGGTTAGGGTGAGTTATTGAATTAGGCAACACCTTTGCCGCCAGACGGGACGCAGCTGTGTCTTGAGTCGATAAGAAAAAAGGTTGCTTGTATATAAAGTTTCTAATGTAATGTGTATATAAATTCTTGTAGAGACGAGATCCCAGCTGAATAATTACACCAGACCTCAACGGAGTGGAGCTGTGACTAGCGTGAGCGATAGTGCGATCAATGACACGAGTATTCCTGGTATTAGGGTCTATGATACTGCGTTTTTTCACACTACACATGGACGAAATGTTCAGTTGTCGAATGATCGTACTGTAGCCACTCGAGTAGACACCGAATTTACTCAGGGTTATGTATTCGCTAATGCCCCGCTTCGTCCTCAAGAAAGAATCACTATACAGGCGAGTAACTAGTCGCAGGACGATTCGTAACGGTTGAAGTCTTAAATTTGAAATGAATAAAAGTGTTTTTTTTGACTGGAGATTTACAAATTTTAAGTAAATTCTGATGGATTGACTAGTTTAATTTAAACTTTTATGGATTTCAAATAAATTTCAACTCAATTTCAACTGGATAAAATAAACTAAATTTATTTTTCACATAAATTGCAGATTACACAAACGGAGAGCATGTACGTGGGATCTCTCGCATTCGGTTTAACATCGTGTAATCCATGTGTTTTAACTTCTTCCGACCTGCCCGAGGACTCGGATTTGCTCCTCGACCGCCCCGAGTACTGGGTCGTGAACAAAGACGTGGCAAACTGTCCCCAGAGAGGGGACGAGCTCGGCTTCTCTATCTCTTTAGACGGTAAGAGGCCATAAAAATTAGCTTGTATCTGTAAATAGTAATTGGAAGGGGGTCACCAGGTCATTAACAGAAGGAGATCTGCTTTACAACTCTGGTAAAGCTTCGCTGATCTTCTTCCCACGCTTGTAACTTTTGTTGCGAACATTTTTAAGGTCATTCCGGGGTTTCCTGGATTTTGTTTTTCTTTTTTTATGCAATCTGGTAGTTCATTCGCCCAAAGCTCTTCCATAATTACACTGAAATGAATCTACTTGTCATAAAACTACTGCATCAAACATACGTACAAAGTTCCCACGCCAGGTGAAATCATTGGGATTTTTTCAAGCCAAGAAAGGGAAATCGTTTTTTTTTGTTTTCGTCTTGGTTTTAATTAATTTTTTTTATTTATTTCTTTTTTTCTGTAGGTGAAGTTTTATTTTATAGAAATGATTTGCCACCTGTGACCATCATGCACGTTGATCATACGCAGCAGTTGTGGCCATTTTTCGACGTGTATGCCAATACTACAACTATACGATTATTAGGTAGATTTAATTTATATTTAAACTTGGTTAATATTTCTTAATAAATGTTTGATGTATTTAAATTTATTCTGTAGGGTTATCTCGAGAAAATGCTCACCAAAGACGACAACTTCAAGTGATCCTGCCACCTATGTCAAGTAGTACGGATAGTCAACAGAAACGTGCGGATGAAAAAGCAGCCCAGGCTCAAGAAGTAGTTGCTGGATCGGATGGAATTCAGGACAACGCGCAAAATGAATGTACAATTTGTTACGAGAGAGCTGTCGATTGTGTTTTGTACACTTGTGGACATATGTGCATGTGTTACGACTGTGCTAAACAACTTAGGCAGCGACCCAATGGTGGCCAGTGCCCAATTTGCAGAGCTGACATCAAGGATGTTATTCGCACTTACAGATCTTGATTATATTAAAAAAAATTGAAATTTAATGAAATTAATGTATGAGCAGGGTAAATATCGAAATGAATTGTAATGAATGATTGATACCAATGAATTATTAAATTTTGTAAATGATTTAGAATGTAAGTGTCAAGGTGAATACGTAGTTGATGTTTTATCCTTTGACTTAAGATTGTATTAACACTGAATTGTTCCAAATGGCAGCTACAGAAAATAACACGATTTATTAATTTTTTGAGGTGAAAATAATCAACTTTTTCTTGTCAATTATGTTGTCTTTCTATTGTTCTCACAATATCACATTATCACTTTTTTGTGCTAATATCACAATACCACCTGTCATCCCTTTTGATTAAACAAATTCTAAGCAGAATACCACTCAGAATTTTTAAGCTGTAATTGGATAACACAGTTTGGCGAGAATTGCGTAACATTTTGGACAAATTGAAAAGTAAACCAGCGATTTACGCAGCAATTGCTAAGGAAATTAAAAAAAGAATAATTTTAAGAATGTACCTTTATAAGAATAATTATAGTAGTGTAGAAGGAATAAAGAAAGCCTCAAAATTTAAATTTAATCCACAATTTATCTCAAATGAGTCACAATTGTCGGTCAGCCAAAAATAAACAAAACTTATTTTCAGACATTTCAGCCAAGGTAAACACGCAAGGTTGAACAGTAATAACACGTATCGCGAAGAAGCAACTTAGTTTAAGTTTACGAAATCTCCCGCTAGGTTGCAGCAGCCACCAGGAGCAACTTGCAGCTTACAAGTTTGAAATTTAGCAATTTTTCGGTGAGCCGGTGAGAAACTGTTACATATATTGAAACTAAAACAGGTGCTCTCACGTCGTTATCCATTTATCGTTGTTGCAATCAAAAGGTGGAAATATTTACCGACTTAAAATTCCACACTTTTCAGAAAACTGTTGTGATAATAACAAACAAAAGAGTATAAAACTTGAGGTAGGTATAAAGTATACAAATTGCACGGAAGTGATTCCCATCCCCACGATGTTTGAAACGGTTTCGTTTTTAATTTGCAGAAGTGCAGAATGGATTTTTCGGATTTACAATGTCATTTCACTTGGCAGCCTGAAACAGGTGATGCCGAAAAAAATCTAAACGAAGTTAAGGATCACATTGTAAAGACGATCGAGCATGAAACTGATATGGATGTAGTGTGTATGCCACTAATGGCATACGTTCACTGCAGAATTGAACCGCCACAACACGACCAAGCGTTGGTAATAATTAACGACTATTTATTGAAATGTGAAAATTTGAAATCGCAGCACAGGAATGACTCGTCTTTCGGATACGAAACGGTGGGCCTAAGTAACAAGGCCTTCATATTGAAAGAAATGGGACAAACGGGTGAAGCTCAACAACTATTGAAACAAATTAGAAAAATGGATGATTTGAATGAAAAAGCGCAAGCTGCCGTTCACGGAGTTCACGCGTTTGCGTTGTCCTTGTTCGGGCCTAAAAATTACCAGAGGGGCCTTGATTTGTACACGAAAGCCAAAAAACTTGATAAGAACAATTATATGTTTCATTTTGGTACTGCTTTTTTGGCTGGACGGCTTCGCCGATTAGAAGAAGGTGTGCATACTCAACCTACCGAAATGGAAGAAGGAATGTTTCGCATTACTTGCGAGTTAACTGATTGGAAATTACCAGTTCCTATCGTGTTCCTAGCGGATATTATTTTTGCTCGGGGCAGGGATTTTACTGGTGGACATAACGAAGACAAGCAAGCTCTTGCTTCAGCCAAACATTTTTATAAAATGGCTTTTGAGCTGGGCGGTGATTCACCTACTGTTTTGAAAAAATGTGGCAAAGGGTTTTCTATTTTGGACGAAGAAGAATTAGGCGAAAAATGTTTACTAAAATCCATTCAATTGGATCCGTACAGCAGTCAATCGCATCATAAGTACATCGTTTAACGATTTTAGTAAATTGATTAATTAATTAGATTTTTTTTACAGGCTAGCTCAACTATACGAATTTGGAAAAAAGAAGAAAAACCTGGTTTTAGCTGAAGAACATTATTCAAAAGCCGTAGATGTTGGAAGAAGAAGAAATTTTTTTGCAGAGTGTGATTTATGTAGAGCTAGGAAGAAATTGAATGTGACTTACAACATCATACGCCACTACGAAAATATGAAGCAGCATTACGAGTCTGACGAGAAACGTACTGAAATAATCAATACGAGAATTAAAGAGGCAAAAGAATACCAGGAAAATAAAAGAAAGCAAGCTCAACACACAAAGAAGCTGCCACGAAAGTATTAACGAGCCTTTATTTCTGCATTATTATAATATGGATCCTGTGGGTGTTTTGGTTTTTATCACTTATCTGTTTGTTTTTTAATGAAACTATACCATTTTTAATTATCATAAAGTTTCTTTTTTTTTATTATGAAAAAATGTGTGAACATTTGACACATTTGCAAAGTCATTTAGACGGGCGTAAATAAAACATTTTCACCTATTCAAATTGTTTTGTTAAATATTCGTTTAAATGACTCGTGTGCTTTTTGTTATTTTAACTTATAAAGACACTTAAGATGTAATCCAAAATGCTGATACCTTTCATTGTGATAAAATCGATGTTAGCCCTGTCAGAACAGATGAATATTTTTTAGTTTTTCTGTTTAAATGATTAATATTTAATTATTTCAGATGTTTTTCAGAAGTGTACTTACTTGCCTGCATAAATGTTTTCATTGGTCGAATGTAACTCATAACTCTTGAATGTCTTTGTAAAATGAGTAAAAGCAAATTGCGATATTTTATTAAAACATTTCGTTTACATTTCTTTTTTTTTTATTGTAACAATTTTTATACTAATTTAAGAAAGATCACCATTTAAACCAACATCGCACAACAAAATGAAGTCAAAAACGTAATTACACAAATGCATAGATTCGATATTTCATCTTATTAAACATGAAAAATAAAGAAATATGAGATAAAATAAAACTATCTTGTACTTTTCTTTTACAAGATCACAGATTTGGGTGATTTAAACAGAAAATTTATTTTTTGATGTAACAAAACACGAAATGATAAATATGTCATCATATCAAAAGCATGGCTTTGGTCTCACATGAAAAATGCACATTGACATACAAATATACCGGTATCACCTATCTCACTCAACTCGAAGTGAGATGAAAACATTTTAAAAGTAACATCGAAAAATATTAATTTAAATTCAAAACGAAAAAAAGAACCAAGAAAGAAAAATCAATGATGGGAGAAACAATTATCTGAATCTCCTGATGATGTTAATGAGTAATTGGCAGAATCACGTTGTTGGGCCACTTGATGGGCAGCCCAACTGGGTTTTACGCTAGCAACATGGCAAGGCTGACGAATCGATTGGTTGTTTCTCTTCTGCCAAGAAGCAATTCTTTCAGGAAAGTCTGGTTGATCTGTAAATGATGTCATCTTCACATTGGTTGCCCGTCCGAATGGTTCTGGAGTTCGTCTTACACTAATTTCGTTGTCTTTCGATTGGTGCAAGCCTTGTTTCCTACGGATAACCAATGTGGAATCGTGCGAGTCCGATCCAGGAGAATTGTCTTCTGGGTGAGAAACCTTTCGATGAAATCCAAGCGAACCAGTTGGGTTGCTAATTATCGGATTATTGCCTATAATCATCGGGTTTACAGTTGAGCGCTGTAATGATAAACTCTTCCACGTCGTGTTGGGTGGTAAACGAGTACCAATTAGTCCAACTGTTTGTATCTCATCAACGCTGGACGAGCGCCTAGAATGGTTATCTGACATGCTAGAAGTGGAATGTACCCCGCTCGACGTATCGTCACTGCACTTCCCCGGTGGCGATGGTGAACTACTCATGGATTGGGGAGTAGCTAAGTAAGGAGGATGGTCTCCATGAAGAGCCTGATTAAAATAAAAAAAATTAATTATAAATATATTGTATGTACAATCGAATTGTTTAATATATATTACTCTTATTGGGTGTATCGTGGCAGATACATTCATCTGCTGCAGAGGACTAGACCTTGAAATGGAAAGTTGTGGATCTGCACTGTCATCTAATAGAAGAGTTTGCGTCTCGTCAGCTTCTCCATCAGTTTCCTACAAGACAAAGACATAAAAGACAAGTCCGAAATGAAATAGAGTGATTAAAGATGATGGGAGATATAAAAAGACGCACCCTCTGCTCAAAGAGTTAGACAGCAGAGAACAAAAGTCAGGGTGAGCAGAGAAATTACGTTCCACCATCACTAGGTGAAGAAATTTCAAGAATCTGAAAAGAATGAAATGAAAAACTTTCCACGAGCAAATAATAATAATAATAATAATAATAATAATGATAATGATAATAATAATAATAATAATAATGATAAAAGGAAAGAAAAAAAAAACTAAAAAATTAAAAAGGAAGTTGAATGAATTTCGTCACCCGTCATCAATTTTTTTTTGCCCTGCATGGACAAGATAAAAGGGATCTACAAAACTCTACTCACCTTTCCTGATTCTTGATCGTTTGATTCATTCATCGGTTCGTCCTCGTTTTCTTCCCTGACCAAAGGTAAATCTCGAAGTGTGGCGTAATCTCCATCATCATCCGAATCGGTCAAATCTTCGAATTTGACGTTTTGCTTCTTAATTTTCCCGATTTTCGGCGACTTGGTGGCAGATCGAGCACGCCGTGGACTAAGGAGTGACTCGTCAAACATCACCTTGTGCTTGGAGTTGGGTGACGTTTTTTTACGACTGAGCCACGATGGTTGCCTCGTGTCCGACGATTCTTTATGCAAAGTCGGTTTTGGTTTCAGCCAATAAATGTCGTCATCTTCATCCCCGCGCGCGTGATGATGCCGTGACCCATCACTCGTTCCACTAGCACAGTTGGAATGAGCGGACGATACCTTTTCCACTATGTTCATGATAGCACTTTTCGGAGAACTCTCGTTGATTATGTACGTATGCCCCTCGTTTACGACCAAAGTCGACCCTTTATCACTGGGCAAATTGGATAATTCTACGCACCCGAGGAAACGCGGCGAACGTCCATCGCGATGGTCTACTTTAAAATTCCAATTGTTTTTAACAGTCAAAAAAAGCCAAAGGACAATCCACAAAAAGAGATGAACGACCGTCCCTATGACGCACGCCAAGATGGCACCATCCAGACTCCCCCTGTACACGACCATATAGTCACAAGTGAGTGGTCCACTGCACAGAGCCAGAAGCATGAGCAGAACCAACGACAAACAGTGGGACAAGTAACCCCAAAGTGAGCGTGAATTGGCTCGCCAAGAAATGTGGTGTTTTTCCCGTTGTTGTGCAACGAACATCTTGTACTTCTGGAAGGCGTACAGATACACGATGGAGCCGGATGCAGTGAGCATCAGCGCGTAGGCCACGTAGAGAATCAGCGACACCCCTATGCTGAGAAGATATGTGCCTGCGGACGGCAGCACCTCTTCAGCACCGTAGCAGCGAAGTTTGTAGAGCACAGCAAAGCCGGTGAAGGCTAAGAGGGACTGAAGGGCACTGAGAACTAGTTGACATGAAAATAGAAGTCCTAATGGTTTGCTGGACATCCAGAAGACAGAGGGGTATCGAACGGCGTAGGTAAGTAGTGCCAAAGCGTAATTGACGAATTCGGGTGAAATCAGGTCTTGTTCTTCGTCTAATAACTGGTGTTTTCCTGGATGAAGTCCATCGTCCACCGGGTCCGAACTCAAACTTAAAGGCGGTGTAATGTTTGTTGATGTGAGAAGCCCCAATACAACGATTCGGTCTTTGTACGTGACCATAAAGTCCAAGTCAGTTTTCCACAAATCATCTGAAAATGAAGAAAATCATTTTTTTTTAAAGTAACTATTTACAATCATTTTATTCTGTTAACGCACACACAAGCACACATGAGTAATTAACAATTATAGCAGCTCTTAAATTTTCCTCATTCTACTTTAGGGTTATTCATAAACCGTTTCGTACTTCACATTCTAAACAACAGTAAAAGCAATTAAACTTTGCATTTGCCATAAGTGTTCCTAAATTTTGTTGAGAAAATTAATAATAAAGGGAATAAAAGTGCAGCTGAGAGCTAGCTGCTCATTAGTTTGCCAAATAAACGACCAAACTAGTCACGATTTGCCAAATCGTTTTGCTATAATTGTGGACCTTTTACATCGCTTGAAGACTTCATATTGGTCATTCTTCTCGCTTTCCCAGTTATAAATGGTGTAGTTCTGCAGTTATTAAACTGAAATTGAAATGCGAAATACAAATTCAAATTACGAAGTGTGAAACAGATTATGAAAACCCCTTTTGTTTTTAGTATCGATTCGCATCGCTTAGTTTTGTCTTATTTTAAAATGCAGGGATTTAGAAATTACATGTTGTTGCGTTTCTACGACTACGCCTAAGCCTTTTCCCGTTCTCCGAAGAATGAATGATATTTTGGCAGGTCACATCATAAAATCGTGAGGAAAGATAATTCGATAATAACCTGTTAGTTCTCCCTGTTTTATTTATAGCTGAACTGGTCACTAGCTCCAAATGCAAACTAGGTAGCAAAGATGTGTTTTTGAAGCAACATATTTTATACAAACAAAAACTCGCCCTAACAAATTTTTTATTTTTTTTTTATTTCTGCTTTTTCTAAATTCTATTTCGGCGTATTCTCAACGACTGCAGCGTCAATTTAAATCCTCTTTAAGGCATTTATCCGTTTTTATCTCTCGCAGTCATGTCAGCCGCCGCATCCGTCGTCACCATAGCAACCGCAGAATCAATGGCAGCTTGGCTGATGAACTCATTTAGGCAAGAGATGAATTATTGACGTATAAAAGGGGAATATGTGATGTGACGTCGGTTTATGTAAGTTGCAAACCGAATGTTGCGTTACTAGACAGCATGGAGCCATATCAGATAGAATGACAACGTCAACAGTTGTTTATACAATATAGGGCTCGCAGAAATAGTTTTGCCTTTTGAACTTTCCTACATAAAATATCGCATAAACAGAACGACTTTAATGCGTAACACATTATGTGTTCAAAATGAATTACGTTATTAGTAATTAAATATTTCAATTTGTGTGGTTCGGACATAAAACGGGCCCCAGAAAGTTGTCCGGTTCGGAGAATGTCCAGTTAGGCGAGTGTACGCTCTCTCTAGTCCGGATAAATGTCGTATGTCCGGATTAGAGAATGTATTAAAAAAATTTACACAATTCACAATAAAATATTGATTTTCTGGCTGATTGTGTCATCGAATTGTTTCTTCCCAGTCCCCATTTTAAATTGTAGTCAAAAAACAATCCAAAATATCGAATATCGCCGAATTTCGATATGATTCAGTCAGTTAAATTCCCAAGCGGAACCGTGGTCATGTCCAAAGAATATTGGAAGAGTTGGTGCACAAAGTGACCAATAATTACGATATATTGTAGACCCTTAAACTACCGCGAGAATGTTTAGGGATTGTCTTGGCTCGTAATCTTTGCAGACATGTCATGAAATCTTGGCTCGGATTTCAAACCCTAGTAAATGTAACAAAAACAAGTCTTGGGTTTGACTTACAAGACTAAAAAGTTCTTGTTTCCACCCTCGACCGATCATTCGGAAACGATGTCGCGGGAGGACTCTGAGAGGTGCATGCTTGATAAAGTTTGTGATTTTGCCATCTATTGAGGAGACAGAGAATGGCCTGTTGAAAGATGGAATGACTTCCGCCCAGATTCGTTAATGCACTGTGGCACAAGCCTGACATTGGTCAGAGACAGGATTGTAACCTTAACCCCATATAACGCAAGTAAAGATAGCCGTGCTTAGCTTTAATGGCGAGACTGGAGTGAACCCCTAAGTAACGCGTGCGATGGTGATGACGAGTTACAGTTCTAATCAGTTCAAAAGCCTACACATGTTTGTTTCAAGAGTTTTCTACATCTGTGTTAAGTGCCTACAAAATGCCGTAAGTAACATTATTTATTTGTTGATGTTATACAATTTCAAATTTTGCCAAGTAATGAAGCAAAATAAATTGTATGAATAACAAAATAAATGATGTTACTTTTCCACCCTTGTTCATAACGTCGAAATAAACCCAACCCTGCGTTCACCAGCGATTCTGTGTTATAACTATAACGGATACATGGTTATAACGTTGCGCATATATAAAATAATCGATAGATATTCGGTATGTTTAACACTATTCTGCTTTTTGTCGGTCTGGTCAGTAAGATTGGACTGGTGGGCAAGATGGCAATTAACCCGTAGCGGTTTTTTCTTTAAAGTACTGAGTTTTGACACTAATAATTTAACTAGTCATTATTTGTTTCCAAACAATTAATAATTTGCTTCATTACTTTGCAAAATTAAAAATTGATGGCTATAATTTTCCTAAATATACTTTGAATTCACGAGAAGGTCTAGTGTCCTAATGATAATTATTTAGCATAATAATTGCAGGGAAGATTGCAATTAACATACAAGGGGACGTGGAGTGCAATGCCGTGCGAGGTCAAATGTTGTATTAATACGAAACAAATATGTACACGGTATTGAACGTCTAAAGGGAAGCAAAAGTATTACCCAAGGTCATACGGTTGTTTTTTTGCGATGAAAGACTGAAAAGTCTCGTTCAAAAACGTATTAAGGAGCAAATAATTGAAAATCTGATTTACCATCACCACTGAAATGCTCGAGGACTTGCCTACTTACTTATTTTAAAAAAAGAAAACCACTTAGCTAAAAAAAAGAAAGGAAAACTAAATTCAATCAGGTTATTTACATGCACGATATTATCACCTCAACAAAAAAAATGTTTCAATTAGGACCATATCAGATTGGATCTCAGAAAATGAACTAAGTGATTTCTAGTTTTCCACCCAGTTATCTCTTGGACGCCTTGAAGATTTGATTACTCGCCATTTCGACACAGCAGTGGGCGGGAGAAGTTGCCTCTTAGGTCTCGTTGCATGCGCACAACCCATAGAACAGAGTATTAAATTTTCGCATAAAGTCAAGTCTTACTGTATCCCATAATCGGCTTTTTAATATTACCTCAGGGAAAAATGTAATCATATTTTTGCATCAGATTAATATAAAAAAATTTTTTTATGAATTTTTCCCAAGTTTGGACTCGAACCGAATGTACGTGGATGATGACAAATTTCGCACCTCCGTTAAAACCGCCAACGATAATCAACTGGTGGCTGTTAACGTTGAAGTGGACAGATATCAAATCCTCGCTATTTCACGTGCTAAAATTTGACCACAATGTTGGGTTTCATCATTCACCCTACCCATATCCAACGCCATTTACTACCAAAACTATTTTTATAATTAAAACACTTAAACCGAGCGCTGACCACAATTACAAGATGAAAAATGCATCCAATTATCATGTATGCCTCTCCCATGTGCTGTTTCATCTTTAAAATGTGCATGACCTCCGTTCTCGTTGCTCATAACAGTTCCCTGGGCAGCAGTCTGCATTCCCGTGGTCCAGTACTGCTCTAAATATCGGATTTTTATATTCTTCCTTTTCTTTGTGATACGGGTTGATGTGATTCACAACGCGGCTCACCCTGTCTATTTTATCGCTGAGGATTTCCGCTCTACCAGAAAAACATCTCCAAAATAAATACTCAACGAAGCAAGTTTATCTACCACCTCTCACGATAGTCGAAGTCGACGTCTACAGCAATATTTCATAGGTGCGTGCACCTATGAAATACTGCAAAGGATGAAAGGACTACCCTTTGGGTACTCCTTTGCAATGTCAGCATTTAATTAATTTTTTGTGCTTCAACTGGTAAATACAATTTAAAAACACAAAACACAAAGTAAATCCTAAAAACTCACCTTTTGGACGAAACCCGTGTCGAATTAGCTGAGCTTGCATCAAAACCTTGGGCAAAAGTAAACAAAATGCAGACACTAAATGCAATAACGGTGCAGTTGGTCCACTATGAAGCCAGATTGTCCGAATAAGACCTAAGGGTTGATTGGAAACGGACTCCAGCATTTGAACGTCGGCAGCCGAACCCAGTTGATGTCCATCGTTGGCTAAATTGCCAACTTTGAGCAGGGCAGCCACCACGAAGAACGGCATTAGTACCACAGCAGCACCGATGAAGCCGACGTAAGCATTTAATTCGAAATATGGTTGCGCATGTTCCGGCCATGGTAATGCTATGTAATCAGCGAACCTCTGTATGCTAACGGCTGTAAGGTATACTTGAAAAACTATCACGCCCACACAGTACCAAAGTGACCATAAATTATTCAGTCGTGCTTTCTGACAGTTAAAACCCGAAGCGACGGAGGTGGAGCTTTTGGCCGAACGTCGACGAGGGGACATGGTTTACGAAAGTTTGTAGGCGCTATTTATTTTCTCACATGTCACCTTTGGTTGTAATTGGTGTCGTCTTGTCTCACGTGGGACTCGCAATCCATTTCGAGACACTTAATGGTTAATTAATGATCTGGGAGCGTCCCACATGTTAGTGTTCCCGCGAGATTCAATGGTGTCACTACAAGATAAAAGAAAAAAGAAAAATGAAATCACGATATGTCGATAAGGTTTTCAATTTAAATTTTTATTTATTTTTTTATTTTTTTATTTTTTTATTTTTTATTTTTTATTTTTTATTAAACGTGATGTTTGAAGAAATAATTATTGTTTATAATAAAGTAACTCAGCGGAAAATAAAAT
Source organism: Strigamia transsilvanica (assembly GCA_034701245.1). Taxonomy (NCBI): domain Eukaryota; kingdom Metazoa; phylum Arthropoda; class Chilopoda; order Geophilomorpha; family Linotaeniidae; genus Strigamia; species Strigamia transsilvanica. The sequence goes on along the minus strand of JAQIXU010000651.1, from coordinate 7,994 downwards.
TTGACATTAGGGCGTAAACTTGGAATTTATGATAAATATGCAATTGTAAAGTAAGCAATAAAAGTAATAAAGCATTTTATGAAGTCCACCTGCAACTGAGCGTGTATCATTAGGCATTCGGGTCATGTAGATTCCAATCCTTTTCTTACACCTGTAAAGTCCGCATACATTTTTCCCCAGACATTGAATATTTTACGGCTATAGAATCTTCTAACAAGTGTTGGGGTATTCACTTTGTAACGTAAAATCAGAATTCTAACCGCATTCCAGTTCAAAAAAATTTTTTTTTAATGAAAAAAGAAATTATATACGATGGTCTTATGATAAGGAAACATTCAGTGCGATGACTGCCTAAGGTTTTTAATAATGTATATTTAGCATATTTTTGTTTTTGTTTAAGAATTGTGACCATTAAATCATAAAAACACGGAAAACCCACCCATGAGGTCATCGCAACATCCGGGTACATATTTACTTTTAATAATCTAAATTTATCCTAAAATATTAAATCGTTGTTTATTTTAATTAAAAACGTTTTGAAATATGTTGTTTTCCGATTATTAAAAACGCGATGAAGCCACATGAGCAAGAAAAATCAAAAAACAACTGGGGGAAAAAAATCATAAAAATAAAGTATAAAGATAAAACGTGTCATAAATGTATAGACCATCAAAAAAAAAGTAAATTGTTGGATACCTCACTGAGTTTCACACTATTACGACTCGGTTGGTCGCTTGACATTTTAAAGCTCGTCTTTCCTTTTTCGTCTCCGAGGAGAAATGTCACGGTACGTCAACCAAGAAACAAGAAAAATCTATACGCGCATTGATAGATTCGATTCACATGCAACGCAAGCAAACGGCACGACCGTTCCATCGCTTTTATGCTAACCTGGAGCAGTCTAAATCTATTTAGGCACCTTTAAACGTGTTTCCTTCGTTTACCCGCTTTATTGACAATTAATTATTTCCTTCGCAAGTAATTTAAACAGAGATTGCGCGTACTCAACTTCACTAACATCCATTAATTTTTAAAAAAAACAAAAATTATTATTTCACAGACAATTTAAAAAGATATTTATTGTATGAAGATTTTTCTTTTCTAATACATATACCATCAACTTTAAAAGGGTTTTTTGAACCCGTTCACTTCTCCGACACACTCTTTTTCGACGTACACTTCTCAGACACCACTTCTCGAATGGTACGTTTCTTCGACATTCGGTGTTCGAAGAAACCTCAAAATGTGGTTTTTACAACAAAAATCATTTACCCAATCTTCAACGTCTTGACTTGGAAGAAAACACTGAGGTCATGGATTTGACTTTAGCCAAGATAATTATGACGAACATGAAAATTGAATATTCAACTGTTTGCTCTACTGAAGTTACAGCAAATAGATGTTTACTAGTCTACTCGTCCAGCAGGATTCTCAACACTTTGAATGAGTGGACAAATTACGAACTCAGCATTATCACACAAATGTTTCTGAATTTATGTAGGATTGCCTTTACACCGGCTGAATACAGCAACTGTTTTAATGCTATAGCTGCATCTACACTATGCAAATCTATGGGAGGACTAATTAGCTTATCAATGCTAAGGATTAGTCCAGTTAATATTAAACAAATCGACTTTTTCTGCCCAATGTTGGAAAAGTTAGAATTGACTTTATATGGACCCTGAACGTCGATGTGACGATTCGTCGAAGAAACGACCCCTACTTTTTGTGACTTGAAAGTGACTATTTCTTCGGATTTTCGAAAAAATAATTGTCTGAGAAGTGATTCTTGTCGTTTTTTTTTACAGTATCGGACGCATTCCTCGCGATTTTTAAAAGTGTTTTTTGATTTGATTAAGGTATAATTAAAAAGTTTTAATTAAATACTTACGGCTTCCTATATACACACACCACCAATAATTAGTTGATGAAATTTGCGGATAAAAGTTATTGAAAAAGGCATAAAAAGTGCAATTTACGTGCAGAATGATTGCGAAATTTTCAAATGGATACCGAGCTTCTTTTTTCTGTCTAAATTTTTAATGTGAAAAGCAATATCAAGCAAATGTGTGATCAATACTGGTTGTATATTCTCCTGAGATTGTTCTACCACATCTCAGGAGAAAGAAAAGGAAAAGAGGGCAAAAAAAGAAGAAAAATCAATAGCTGTTGCTTTCAACAGCAATAAAAGCTCTCTTATATATGTATCTTGTACTTTAAACCCAATTTAATTATTAGTCTCAATGAAATGGAAGAATCTAAACAAAATTTTAAAAGAAAACAAAAAAATACTCCCTTTTTTGAAAGAACTACGTAAATGGCAATACATCGCTGTTGCCAATTTCTGAATCATCCACCCACATTCATGACATCCAAGATTTCCCCAAACAACATTTTGTCAAATTTAGTGGGTAATGTGTGGTCAACAACAAGCAGCATGTTTTTAAAGGAACATTCTCAAACGCCGTAACATGGTGATAAAAGTTGAGTCTTTAATGAAAGGCATCTCTGGCGTTTAGCTGCAGGAACAGGATAACACGATGCACACGCAGGAGGAATTGAAACAACTCATCGCGCTTCTTTTCCTCTGGAGTATTACTTTTCAATCCTAATTGGATATTTCACGCAACCCATCCTGATATTGGGGGACTGTAATCCGATATCTGACAAATTCCTATACAGAGGAAGAATCACAATGCTCCTTTATGGAAATTATATTCAAATGCTGAGTATCAGAATGCAGGTCAATGTGACATCAATAAAATGAGGGATTTGTAGTCAGATATTGTGTAGATATAAAGTCGTAGAAAAAAATTTATAGTGAAGTCGTGAGACATGTTATTCAACGTCTATGTCGTATTGTAAACTTTGTTGTATGTTCGGTACATTTTGAAAGTTATAAACACAATCAAGTTAATTTACAACGGGTATAATTTGATATTACAGGCACGTAATTTACACTTAGAAAAAATGTTAATTTTCTAATCTCGCCGCATCATAATCACCACGACTTCAATTTTTTTTACCAGAGGTTAACGATAAGGATAAAAAGAGTTGGGGAATTAAACCGCCCCATGTGGATATTTTTTTTTTATATAGAAAAAGGGGGAAGTAAAAAGAAATTTTTCCATCAATATTTTTTTTTTTCATTTTGAAAAAGTGGTCATCTGTATTGAACTTCATTAGTTTTTTTGTCTTGAAACAAAAAAGCAATTCACTTTTTTTTTATTTGCAGGGAAAACTGCAATTACTTTGACCATAAATGTCATTACAATTCTAAAATTAAGACTGCATACTCTCAAATGAATACTAATCAACTCGTCCATTTTAATTTTAGCTCTGGTCAATTGCAGGTTCTGGTGGTGTTTATTTCTTTAACAATAAATTACAAAGTAATGTTTCCTTTTTGGAAAATTTTTTTTATTGCAGATGTTTAGCAGATCTGAACTAGGCTTGATTATAAACTTGAGATGTCAGATCACCAAGCGTTGCAAGTATCTTTATCTTAACCTTAGACAGGCATGTACCAAAAAAAAGACCCAAAAAAACATTAAAATTCACACCATTTTAAGTAAAAAAAAAAATCTTCATGCTTCACTGCAGTGAAATTTAGTACGATAGTTATTGGTCTCTAGAGAATAATGTTGCGAGTTTAAATCAGTCAAAATTGTTGGGGGGATAAACTAAAGAAATTAAAAATGGGTGGCTAAAACCCAACTTGTGTGCTGTCAGTGGCGTCACCATGGCAACACATGCAGCTGTCCGCCATTGAGCCAGTAGGAGAAGCCGCTATTTGAAAGCGGGATTTCAGCTGTACCCACACATTTTACGCAAAACATTCCCCATTAAATTGCTTGTCATTGTATTTTTCACAGAAACTGCTAATTTGATGCAATAAATGAAATGAATGTGAATTAAATTGCAAATGCAATTTCATAAATTGAGCGTGAAAGCAAAATGTGCTTTGTAAAATACAAATTACCACACTTTAATCATTCAAAATTAATTATCTTTTTCCATTAACTACTAAAACTGCCTTGGTCACGACTGTCTGAAATATTTATCAAAACTGAGTGAAATATAGTTGTCCTTAATTGAAATATACATATATACTGTAAATGCATAATCCTTTTTTTTAAATGTCGTAAAAAAAATAAAAGTTAAAGATAAAATGTAATAAAAATCTTACCCCGGGTTCCTTGAACATCATTTTAACTGATGAGCAAGGTGAAGAGTGGCGCACAGAGAGCGACTCACGGCAACGAATCCATCAGTAGTGACTGAAGAGAAATAAACGCAGTGCGCGCGACTGGGAGAAGGGAGACACCACTGCGTCCATTTGTGTTTCGAGGGAAGTAAGGTAGATGGGGATGTCTTGGTAGCAGATGTTGCACAATTTGAACATCGGTGGATTTACTTTTGAATAGGCAACTGGACAAAAGAGGGGGAGTATAGGGTTTATTTATCAGTTTGTTTTGTGCAGTGAAATGGACTAAAAATAGACATTTTCTTTTGTTTTCTGCCTTTTAATGTGTAGTTAAGAGTTGAGATGCGAATGCGAATTCCATTGTTTTTCTTCTTTTTTTATTTAGGAATTTGAACTTGGAATGAAATTGGTAAAAATTTTGACTTATATTTTGCATGTTTTTGTGTCCAGTGGGGTGTCATCCAGTTTGCAGGCTTAAAGACCTGGTATAAACTCGTTCAACAAGTTCTGGACATATTTCTGTCATGTTTGTGCCGAGAATAGAGATCAGAGGGTGAGAAGATTTTCAAATGTGTTCAGTGTTTTCGGACTGCTGTTTACTGTTTTTATTTTAAAAATGAGGCGTTTATGGATCAGACAATAAATGTATTAGTGCTTTGTTAAATCAGTGATGTTATAAATGCAAAATTTCTAACCTTATCTTCATTTTTAGGCAATTTTAATTAGAAAATGAAAATAAAAAGCACAAATGTCGAGTGAGTGGGGATTATAATGCCATCGTTTGTCAAACTTAATGAAAAACATTTATTTTAAAAACCCTACAGAGAAAAGGGGAAAAGAGGAAAAAGAACAAAAAAATACTTTCAACTCGGGTCATAAAGCATAAATTTGTAAGCATATGTCAGAAGAAACAAGCGGACGACACCTCGTGTAATGCCCTCTGCGTGCAAATTAAACCAACAAAGCGTGAAATTTTCTTATTGACATGCAAAACTTAACTACAATTCAAGATGAATTAAACCTAAGAAAAATATTTTTTTTTTAAAATGCCTTGAAGTGGTTTTATTTGAGACAGGTGTTATAGACAGCTGCAGCCTATTACACACACATACACCCCACCTGCGCTACTCGCTCGTGACCACGTTAATGACGATCGTTTTAACATAACAAGAAACCTTCTCGAGTTCTGATTAATTCTATCAACTTTTTGCAACATATTGCAGATTCTATCCGATGATGAAGCGTGTCCTTTTTTCATTTATACTCATTCTACGGGAAATCCTAATTCATTACTTCTGCTCCACTTTAAATTCTGGTTTGGTTATTAAGGCAGTTCCCTTAACTGCATAATTATTTTAATGATGAATAATGTTGTCCTTGCATCGGACATTAAATTATCGCGCCAAATTTCCATGAGTAAAGAAGACCACTACAAAATTCTTGAGATCTTTTCTACAACACCAATTCAAGAAAGTGCAAGCATCAATTCTGTTTGCCCACGGAATCCCTGTGACAAATTACGAAACATTTATTTTCCAAGTGGTGCGGTTGAAAATTTCAGGTTGTTCGAATAGTTCAACTGTACGCACACCAGTACATATTAGGAATTTTTAGCTCCAGCAGGTGTGTGCATCAAGCAACAGCTGCAGCCTGTGCATCACCTGCCTGCTCTTACAAGTTAGGATGGGACCCTCGGCAGCTGTTCGAGGCAGGATAATGTTATAATGATAGTACAAAAGAATGATAGGAATCAAATAGTAATTTTTTTTGGTCGAGGGATGCTTGGAGTTTGAGTTGGAGTCAAGCAATGAGGATTTCCGGAGGGTTATCAAGGAGGTAATTCAGATCAAGAACGCAACCATCTCAATTCACTGAATGGGTCAAGGGGTGACTGGACTCCCCAGTGAAACTCACATGATCCCAATTACAATGAGTTATAAGACGAGTAAATTATACTGGTGAATTAGTTTTTCTTTTTAATTTATTTGATTAGAGAAAGTGGCAATTGTTTACTTCTGAATTTTTATGTCAATTACGTAATAAATGAACATTCAGCAACTGTCACTTGCACGAAAGCCTTCGACTAATTAGTAGCTCGTCATTTGGCACTCCGCCAAAATGGCGCCAAAAGAAATCTTCCAAAAAATCATAGCCTTTTTTATTTTTTTATTTATTTATTTTATTTTATTTTATTTTTTTTTTTGGAAAAAAAGTGCAAACTTGGATATTGATTCACCTATGAACCAGATCGCAAAACCAGTTCAACGTTTCAGTCGGTTTTCAATACAATTTCCGACTGATTTGATTGATTGCTTTTCACGTTTTAATTAGAGCGCTGTAATAACACAAACATCTGCTTCAAATGATTAACATGACTTTTTGTTCTCCGTATAAAACTATATCCTATAATGGGAAGAAATTAGAATATTTTTTATTAAACCCTTCACCGCCCACCTGGCCGTGATCTGCGAGGTGAGCGATAGAAGGTCGTCCACTGGTCGCATACTAATGACCCATCCTTTAGAAATTTTTTCTCCACATCCGCCATTACTCGCATATTCCGAATGCTTGTTTGATCAACACGGCGACAACGTACACGTGTTCTCCTCACTATAAAATGTGCAATAAAAAGTTACCTTTTCATGTTTGGAATGCAAGTCGAGTTAATTGGAATTTGGAAAGTGAAAGTTTCACTTTTTCTTCTTTTATCACTTGTTGTGGCATTTTTAGCTAAAATTTAATATAATTTTATGAAGGTATTAATTTCAATTAGTTCATTGCTAGCGATTGTTTACCAAAAACTACTATGAAATTTATGCCAAATTTATTTTAGTAGGTTACATTTTGATTTACTCAGATCTTAAACACTTAATTAAGCAATTCTCACAATTCTCACAAACAGCTTAGCTTCCTCTAACGCTGTAACTCAGGTGCGAAAACACTTTCGCAAAAAAAGTCCTAATAACTGCTCGTAAATTCAATTAATTCATACAGTATATTTCCCGTAATTTTAGTTCATGAATGAGCTGACTGCAGAAGCTCTTCCTGAAATACGAAATACAAGACGTTAAAATTTGGTCGCACTTCTTATTCAATGCAGAACTCTTCAAGGCTTAGCGTCCTTAAAAGTAGCTCTCACGACGCAGTACTAATAAATCGACACTTCTTGTTTCAAAATTGCAACTGCACAACACTTTATTAAAGCATATTGCGTTAAATTATTACAATTATTATTAATATCAGTCAAAATCTGCAATAATTATTTAATTTATCGTTCTCATCGAAAAAACAAATTCTGTTTAATTAAGCTTATCCTTGACGTTTCAAGTAAAATATAAATAATTACAACACGTCAATAGTTTTCAAACAGAGAAATAAAACTAAATTAACCCAAAGTCCCCTCACTCTCTTCGTCTATAATATTTCGTCTTGCCATAAACTTGTCTTGGCTTTTTAACGACTTTTTTTTTAAAAATGTGAAAAGTCCCTTTCATTAAATAAGATTTTCTGTCATCCCTCTCTTAGTGTTTTGACCTTTGACTCGCGAGCGCTCATTAGCATACGCAACCGCTCATCATTGCACATATTTCTCTTCTTTCACAATTTTCAGATCAACAGCTGGCACTAGGGCCAATTTGTACATTTCAAAATGGCGAGCACCGACCTATGTAAAATTTAGAAATAACGATTTTGCTTTTAATAATAAAAAGTATACAGGGTGAGGCAGAAATACTGTTCTCTTCAAATATTTCTTAAAATGTACAATAAAAAAAATATTTAACTACAC
>JAQIXU010000650.1:0-27483 GCA_034701245.1 Strigamia transsilvanica | reverse complement strand
AAAAAAAAAAAATTACCAGATGACAAAATGGTTACAAAATGGCATCAAGGTCGGAGCCTCGCCATCAATCCTCAAAACAGGTTGAAGCAAACCAAAACACCCTTCTCTCACTTTCCCTTTGAAATTTTGCCAGTCATAGACCGCTAATTTCAGCCAAACGATGGCAGAAAAAAAGAATTTAAAGCCAGAAATTCAAGTGACAAGTGCAAAAACTTGAAACTCCGACTGAACTAGATAGAAAAAGCGCAACCAACATCCGTTTGACACTGAATGAGACAATGACAAGTCCATGGAGATCTATTCCAGTGACAGTTTAGTCACATTTTGTCCCAAAATAGACCCATAGCCATTTGTCAACTCCAGCACTTAGCACCGGGTGTCGTCAGTCCTGCCTCCTTTTATTCTTCTGCTGACGTTCGGCCCATCTTTCACTTGTCCAATGACACCAACTCACCAAATATAACTCTTTGCCCCCCGTTTCAGGGGTGGTCCTTCCCCCATACAAATATAAAAACTGACACGCGACTTTTTTTTTCCTTTTTATTTCGTCTCTTCACGACCACAAACTATAAAAACCTCTGTATACAACAAGTTAAATGTTATTTAAAAAAAAGAAAAAAGAAATTCGACCATATGTAAACTTAGACACAGCTGAGACTGCCAAAAGTATGGTGTTTTACGAGACAAGTACAATCGTAAAACGAGTCTTTTTCTTTGCTCTTGTTCTCGCTTTTCTGCACGTGTCCGAAGGTGCAACGAAAAACTAAAATGGACAAAATAAAAATGTTTTTAAAAATTTTTTTAAATTGTATTTTGGAAATTGGATGGATTTTTAGATCACCACCCTCGGTTTGTTTAATGGCCCCCCATTCCTTCATCAACTCGCATCACCCTCTCTGTTCTCCCAATCACATGACCCAGATGCACTCGTTTAGATTGTCACACCAAGCGACTAATAATTCACTTTGTCAAGGGTAAAACGCGCTTTTTAATGGAACGACCCATCAATCACGCACTGTTCTTGTCGCGATGCCACAACGGTAACCGAGTATTTCCTGTGCGAGCATCCACAGCGACTTTTTCGGTGATGATCATGCGAAACAGGAAGGATGTGTTTGAGGGACAAACTTTTTTTTTATTTTTTCAAATCCTATTTCTTATTCAGTGACTGAGAAGTCAAGGAAATATAGCAAACAAATTGCTGATTCGCTATTATTACAAAAAAGTCTCTTAAAAAAAAAAATGTTTTATTATGTTATTGTTAAAATCACTCACTTTGTTATTTAACATGACCCAAACACGCTGCATCAGCACGAGAAATCTTTAAAAACACATAAAAATAAACTCCCCAAAAAAAAATGTCACATCAAAATGCTAAAATAAACAAAAATATGTACGGAAACGCACAAGTGGCAACGTTTCAAAGTGCAACTCAAACCCATTTGAGGGTTCGCTCCAAATGAGCTATGTGTGCGTCTCACATCTCTCTCGCTCTCTCATTACGTGAAAGATGGTAATAGAGCCCATTAAGAAACCGTTCCAACCACAATAAGAACTTTGGCTTCCACCCCCGTTGCCCATTTCGTCTTAAACCACCCAGTCCATTAACTCAACAACCCCCACTACTGTACCAAAACAACAACTTTTATTCAATTTTAATTCCTTTTTTTCTTTTTTTTGTTTTAAATCATTATAAAAATAAAGACAAAGATGCCAACACGTGCATCAATGAGCGAGTTGTCTGGTTTGATCCATTTGTTTGCTTGTTCCAATAGCATGACATTTACAGATGTCAGGCAGAATCAATAGCATGAAAGACACCGCATCCTGTTGTGTGCTTTCATATATAGCTTAAAGGCCCTCTAGTGATAGCAAATGTAAGCACAGCTGCTCTGCATTAGACCAATATAGCAAGTTTTGCCACGGGTTTCCACTTTGACTTCAATACCTTCTGTGTCCTCGGGAGAGAATGAGTAAGTAGTCGGTGTCAAAAATTGTAGAGGCCAAAAAGTGGCGGCTTGTCTAAGGTCATCCAAAGAATGTCTATGCGAAAATGCCCCTCCATCCAGCTCCCTTCATCTCGTGCACCTTCTTCCCCAAGGGGCCATCTGGTGCGCATTGCTCTTCCAGTCCTGCGCGCAAATAATGCCACCTTATTGATCTATCGAGCAACTTTACAAGTCTTTCCTATGTAGAATTTCAACTTACCAATATTGACCCATGAAAAAAATACTTAAAAATCGTACTAAAAAATAATGTGGATGGGTTTTTGTGGGGAAGACGTTACTGGATGCTCTTGTTATTATTATTTTTTTTTCTTTCTTTTTTGGGTCTTTTATTTTTGTTTTTGGTGGTGGTAAGTTCAGAGATGAAGTTTTGCGTCCCCTCGTAACAGATGTGAGGACAAGATCAGTGGCTCGTGCCATTTGGCTGGATATCACGCTGAGTATTTCTATACGATTTTTGTTTCTTCGCTCGGCAATTAGAGCGTTCTGTCACTGTCAGACTTTCATATAATGTTTGCTCAGACTTTGAGTGTGATCTTTTTGTGACCAAAATCCTGCCATTATCAGAAGGACAATTTACAAATCGGAGAAGAAAAAAAAAAAGAAAGAAAGAAAAAAAAAAAACACATTCAACCGAGTTTTCCTCTTTATTTATCCCTTTTTTCACATCACACTCCAAAACTAATCACGTGAAAATATCCTCCACCCAACCCCTAACCTCAATTCCAACATCCACCATTGTAATTTATTCAAATTCCTTTCCCACTACACAACAGTAAAAAAAAAATCAATTCAATGTCCCTCATGCAATTGCATAGAATAAAATAAACCTAAATATAAATCTATAATAAAAAAAAAAATCTGCATAATGTACATGTATTTATTATTTTTTATTCATATATCCCGAGAAAAACCGTCTGCCTAATCGCTCCAATTCAATCTTATTGGGACGAACAATTTTTATTTCCAAAAGAAAAAAAAATCAAAAAAACCAAATTTTCCACTTTAATCCGAATTTTAAACCACTTAGGACAATTGATTTTTTTTTTAAATCCTCCCCACAGATCCAAACACCATTCTGCGTGTTGATTCCCTTAATTCCACCTTAAGTGACAACAACAGCAACAACACATGCCTTCTTCACTTCCCAAGCCCATTAATTGCGCTACTCTGCCCTTTTTCGCACATTCCGCACAAAGAGGGGCTGCGAGTCGAGCGTCCTCACGCGACAATTTAAAATCTCAGCCTTTGCATCTTTTATTTATTTCAATTACCCTCGTCGTAAATCAGCGAAAGGGCGGGCTTGCGCGTACACCACCGACCGACTTGCTCCGTGCAAGTGCAACGGTGTAGCAGTAAAACGACACGAAATTATTTCTCACACAGTTGTAAAACTGCTCTTACTATGCATTCATACACTCGGCCCCTTTTGTGATTCATTATCCTCGTTTCTCTGTTAATTTCCGCCCAGATGATTATCGCAAAGACACTGCTGGATGCGAGAAATCAGCAGTGTGCCACGGTTTTCCTGTACTTAACTCCAACGCAGGTAGGACACATTAAGGGACACTTATCACTTTAATGAATATGCGATTACAACCCCCTTCGTTTGAAATAATACACCGTTTTCACTTCCCCGACTGCTGGCAACAACCTAATCCCAGTTTGCTGCTTTGGCCATTAACGCGATTTGATTTCGCGTCAAATTTTATCAGCCATCTTCGTTTTGCGCCGTAACGAGGCTCGATGTTGCGTTATATCGAGGTTAAAAAGGGTGTGGTGAAAAAGATTGGTGGGGGTCGTCGATGGGATGTCTACAATGTCAAATTAATGACGTGTGTGTGTGTGTGTGTGTGTGACTGTGCGCACATTCGGTTTTGGAAACTAAATGGAATTTTCGGCTTAAATTACAAGAACACGAGTGCGAGTTGAAATAAATGCTCGAGTTTTCTTATGTTCTTCAACTTTGTGTGGCATCTGGGTCTACAGGAATTTCGTCATTAGTTTTTCGGATAGACGAGAGACCTCAACGTTTTTTTTTTTTATTCCACCCAGTAAAAAAAATTTTTTTCACATCAAAGTGAAATGAAAAGCTGGGCAGGAAAGCTTGACACAATTTAAATTTTTTTAAAATTTTTTTATTTACAAAAAAAAAGTGCAATGAAGGGTCATTTGTATATAATTATTCACATATCAAGCTTTACTTTTCTATATAAATAGCGTCATCACAAACGACTAGCATTTCAGATGATAAATGGAGTTAAATGTAAGTGCAACACTTTGAAATGTTACACCACTTTTAAGGCGCTTTACAACGATTTGTCAAACTTTTTTTTTCCTCAACCAAAATATCACATCATATTACTTTTCGCCCTCCTCCATCCTCAATGTCAAATTACAAATTATTCTCCCGCGTGAGAATTAACAAGTTAAAAAAAAAAATTTTGAGCATCACTCTCATGCTCCGAATGATAAATCTCGTCTCATCCATTTAGGATCAGACGCAAATCTGTGAGACGAAACGACCCGGTATGTGTGATGGGGCGAAGATAAAAAAAAATAAAAAATCGCTTTCAAATCTTCGCTGCAATTTTTTTTTATTTTTATTTTATCCCTTTAGTTACTTCCGTTTCGAGTTAAGGTACAGCGCGTTCCAGATCAGGGACGACATTCCAACTGACACTAATGAGACACACCCAACGTTACCCTTTTCTCATCGAGAATAGAAACAAACCCGTCATCGCAAGTGAGGGTAAACATTTACCTACGACCGACTTTTTCTTGGCACGCGTTGCGTTCCTGCCTCTAATTCGACGCCCCATTGAACTTTCCTCCCCTCTCGCGTTTCACCCTCCGATCCACTGAACGAGAACAAAAAAATATATTAAAAAAATTTAAAAAAACTAAATAAACTCGAAAAAAAAATTAATTTGTCCAATTAATTTGTAACAATTATTATTATATTATATATAAAATAAATAATTGTAGTTAAAAGTTTTTAAAAAAATTTTATCAAAATTTTTTCCCTTCACGAAAATTCTTTTTTCTCTTTTTTCTTTTTATTTAAAAAAAAAGCAAACAACTTCTGTTAAGTCGAAATGTACAAATTGAATTTTTCTCTCAACCTGAGGGATCGAATTTGAACATCTCTCACTTTGCTGAAAATGATCACCCTGCCCTAGGGAGGTACTGGACATCAGCAAAGGATAGAGAGGGAAGCGCGAGGGAGAAGCCGGATACAGAAGTGCGTTCAGGGGAAGAAGGGCAAGTTGAACCAAGGGGGGAGTAGGGGGTTTACAAGTTGGTTTGATGAATGGTCAGGTCTCTGATTTGTCATATCGGAGTGAACCTTCACCTCTAGATGAAAATTCCCCTTCCACCTTACGCCTCAAACTCCGGGTATTACATCATTGATTTCCATTGCCCTCCTGCTGCCAACTGAGGGAAAATTTTTCATTTGCCACTGAAACACAAAAAAGACGAAACGAAACGAAACGAAAAATAAGTTATCTCACATTTTTATTTTTATCTATCTATAATAATAGTTAGATAAAATACTTGTTGTAAGCTTTTGCGCGTGCCATTGTTTAAAGTGCGTAGTAAAATTAATTTAGGTGATGAGACGCTTAAAAAAACAATTTGCAACGCACCCACAATTTTCAATCTTTGCAATGGAACTGGAAAAGAGTGAGGGGAACGAGTAATTGACACTATATCGCCATCAAAGCAGGTTGAGCACGGCCGTTTCATGGCTGCACTAATGACACGCCTGGTGCATCCCCCTCCGCTTTTGAGACACGCTTGTCTGGCAATGGGCACCACCAACTACAAGTCACAACTACAAGTAATGAATTTTAACACGAAAACCCTCCATCCCTCCCTCCCTCCCTCTCACGCAAAACTCCGCCGACTCGATCGATGGCTGCAAATGCTCCAATGACTCATCAATTGACTGATGACCATCCAGCTGACCCACTGCCCACTGACCCCACCTCCAGCACTCACCCCAATTTGCACGCGACATAAAAAAAACAAGAAAAACCACAAAGAGGAATTTACATTGGCGGAAATTTAGAAAAATAACACGAATTTGCATCAATTGGAAACATTATATTGGATAATCCGCAAAGGGAACGCCAAGTCCGACACAAACTGACCACGGGCCATGAATCACGGCAGCCAATCAGCATTAATTTAATTTTATTGAGGTGGCGACAAGCCACCAACTCTTGCCGCCCTGGCCATCGGGCCTCGCACACACAAATCGCGCGCTTAACGACTCTCCCAGGAGATAGAAACATCAGTGGACTCTTGATTGCCTTGGGGCTTTTGGATAGTCTCCATTTTCTAATGCCAATGGTCAGCTTGACGCACTGCACTGGGAATTATCAGTCCAACTTAATTAAGTCTCTAATTTCAGTTTTGTATAGCACACGCAGTGAGAAACACAACACACAACAAACCAGAGCGGCCAATTCTCGGAATAATACATAACTCGATTGCATCGCTTTGGTCTGACAAGATTTTCGCATCCCCACAATTAACGCGAGACAAAAGGCGCAAACCCTTGTTAATGCCAAATGGGCCACTTTCCTGACAAAGTCCTTGTCCAACCAAATGAGCTGGGGTTCTAATGTGCCACACCACGTCATTTATTCCTGATAAAATATGAGGCGAGCACAGCTGCAGTCTTTCCTAATGACCAAGTATTTATCTAGCTTAGAGAGAGACACGTAAAGCGAAGGAAGGACCCCGGGTTTGCTTTGCACATCCTCATCCAACACGCTCCAACCTACACCAAATTGTCATACTCGATTGCACGGTATCGAACAAAAAAGGTAGCCAGGGACAGGCATTTTCACTTTACCCTTACGGTACCTGATATCAGGAGAAAGTGCTTGGCGGACAAGTTTCTGGACAAACGGCAAAGATTCTGCGAAGTGTTTTCCCCGAAGGTTTTCTTTGGATAGGTTTGCACTTTTGACAACGGTCACATTTAATGACATTGTTTCTTGGGTTCAATCGGTTAAATTGCCCGGTGTTAGGCCCTTGAGTGACTACTATTTTGTGTGGTTGGAAAAACCAAACGGTAGAAATTCTGTACAATAGCCCTGACCTACTATTGGAAAAAATTCACTTTTTTTCTAACTAATTTGTAATATCGTTCAACTTCTTTTTTTGACAATCGATATCTCTCCTTCGGAAAAAAAAGCGTGTTTTATGTAATTTTCAATTTCCACTTGGCACTTCATCACAAGGGTGTCATTTGAGGGCACAACACAAATGCTACAATATAAAAAATTGCAATGAGTTTAAACTGCGTCTCACAATCAAACGTTCCACATCCCCCCAGGTATAAAGGAGACAAAAAGTAAAAAGAAATAAAAGCGCAAGAAGAAAATTGTTGGGTGGGACTAATTTGATTGAGTGACAATCAAGAGAAAGGAATTTTTTTTTTTCCTTCTCTTCCCACATATTTTTTTTTTCTTCCTTCCATTTGGCACGAGTTAAAAATGACAGGTCACAAACCACAATGCCCATCGTCCAAAGTGTGTCCATGCCACTTGACAAATGGAATTAGTGTCCCTTTCTACCGCGTATGACACGTGACGACCCACCATCAAGAACAAAATGGAGCTACACACACACACTACACTCATTACTTGTAGCTGTGCTATAAACTGCTGTTTCTGTCGTCCCTCACTGTCCACCAACTTATCTCCAACTTACACACAAAAACTCACCGTCTTCCCTCACCCATTATCCCGGCAGGGATCAATGAACACAAACTTCATCACGGATATTGTGCTGTTATTACTTTCTCTATTTTTTCTCCTAAATAAAAAATAAAATAAAAAAAAGGAGTGACAAACCAAATTGACAGAACGCGACCAATTCGCGAGTGCATAAGGGATGGAATTGCAAATAACATAAAAGATGGATAAGGGCGAGGGAAAAAAAATGTAAATGTTATTATCCCCCGCTATCAGATGCACATAAAAGCGGTCCATTTGTGAAGAGGCGCGCTGCTCATTCAAAAACGGGTGTCAGGAAGTCATTCGGCTGCTGACAGCATAAATGAAGTAAATAATTCGCGCACCTTGTCACGGGGAAATGGAAAAGGGGAAGCGAAGAACGCGTTTAACGACGCTCGCAAGTGCGTGAAGTTGACAAGCAACAAAATCTCATTATGCGATGCATAACGAGGCTGGAATTGACCAAATGCGAGGCGAACTGATTTGCACTTTATTAACTCAATAAATCGGAAGAGGGAGCGTCGTTTCGGAGTTGTGAAAAGTGCGGTCAGCCCAAAACCTTGCTTGCCCTCAAAATTGACTCCACTGCTTCTCTGTCGGTCCCATCTCGAGGGTTACATAAATATCCAAAGCTTTCGCCGGTACGTGTTGTGTGCCACGGGTTCGGTCGAGTGGGCAGTGGCGGGCAGCAGTCAGCCAGCGGCTAGGCAAGAGCAGGCTGAATTATGGGGCCCACAGGACAGATATAAATGAGTGTTCATGTATTACGGCAAAAGTCACTTGATGTATTCCCCACGGATAAATAAAAGTGCAAAAATGTTGAAAATATTGAAATGATAAATAATGCAATAACATCCATCATCAACGAGACTCTGCTGCCTGCGATACAGACAAACCAAAACCAAAACCAAAACCAAACCAAATCCCCGCAATTTTTTTTTATTTTTCAAAAAAAAAAAAAAAAAAAAAAAAAAATTTGTTTCCGACATTTATTAAATTGCAAGCTCCCTTTAAAACCAATAGCTATATTGATAAACACGAGTCGTGATCGCCCCCAAGTTCGCACCCGCATCGCAACCCTTTGGCCGATTCTTCGAGCAAAGCCAACTATTGATAAACGTATCTAATTGGGAGACACGTGGACTCGAGGCCACGATGCGGGGGTTGGTCAAAACGACTGTACCTGGGGACTCGCTCTGCCATCTGTAATCGAGTTAAGACGAGGGACCGCACTTGGATCGAGGTGGTGTTAGTGCCCAACATTCAGATAAGACCCAGACAACAAGAACAACACCAGGTAATTACGAGATGCGCTCTAGCTGCTGGTACATCAATAGCAGCAGCAGATAACCCCACAAGGAAGCTGCAACGAGAAAGAAAAGACAAAATGCGCCATCAACCAACTTTTAACGAATTAATAAAACAAAGTGCACGATGCACGCAAACTTTGCCTTACAAATTAAAAGGTGAGCTAAAGGTCGTCGTTTCACTTTGAAGTTTGAGGGGTGTAAAAGCGATTGCAGCCCCCTCGAGCAGCAGGGTCCGCGATCGATTTTACTCCACTTGGCCTCCCTCCCTCGCTCGCTCACCATCACCATCGCCATCGTCCCCTTTTCCGTATAATTTTAATAGTGACTCACCTCACATTCATTCATCTCGCCTCCCATCCTATAAACACAGAATGGAGCCATTTGTACCCAATATCGGTCACGTCGGTCCTCGTCCACGAGCAAAAACGCAGCTGACATGTGGCACGTGCCAGCAAATGCCATCTCTCTCTCTCTCTCTTTTTCTTTGGTTCCCTCTCCCTTACAACTCGGTCACCCCCTTCCCTTCCATTCCTCCCCCAATGGTAATGGTCACTCTAGGCCGCAATAGAGCTGTAAAGAGAGGTGTGTAATGAAGCCCAAACTCCAATTAGCTGTTATTGTTCTGGGACAGGCCAAGTTGCAGTAGCCACGGTCAGTTTCTCTCTCTCCCACAGCTGATGAATGCTAGCCAAATGACCCTGGTGTGATAATTGTCACCTGAGGTCCAGCCTGGCTCTGTCTGAATGAGCAATTAGGAGCGAGAAGGGGAAAGAGCCAAACGCCATATACTAGGCGGACGCGTGTGGCCAGAGCTGCACTAATTAGCTCGCAGGACTGACCACTGGCCTTTTGTCCAAATGTGGATGGAGAAAAGGAAGTAGTGAGTTAACTCCGTTCTCAATTGGAGCCAAAAGTCGCCCTAAACCACCATAAACGCGTCTTTGCTTCAAAGAATCAAAGAATCAAAGACAGAAAAAACAAAGAAGAAAATGAAAAAGAAAACGAAAAAGAAAAAGAAAAAGAATCGACTAAATATTTTCTTATCGTTCACCGCGTGTCTTTAAATGGGATTAATTTCATGTCGATGGCATATGTAAAACCGCAAAATGGATTAAGTCAACTTGAAGCCATCGTGGACACTCGTTGTGACATATGCAAAGACGATTATTCAAATAAAGTAATCCTTTTATGAACACGTCCCTTTAATTAGGGATTCGAAAAGAAAAATTTATTCAACCAACCGTCGGCGTCGCCATACCATCATTACATTACATTACCCCATACCCCATCGAAAATAAATAAAATAAATAAAAAGAAATTCGAGTTGGCTCTCTCTCTCTCTCGTTTTACCCATCACAAGTCGATAATTGAAGCTGGGCAAAAGGGAGGAGTGAACCCCCCATTTATCAGTCGGCACCACCAAAAAGCTTTGGTCTTCAATCTCTTTGGCAGTTGCTTACCTTCACCCCCAACCTCTGTCTACTGTCTTCCTCTGGTCATCCCATCACCATCACCATCAGCTGGACTTAATGACCCGTGCAGCCGAGCTGCTAGCTAAACTCCCCAGGTAGCAAATGGACTCGACCGGTCAGCCGACCGGTCGAGACCAAAACTTGAACCGCAAAACTCTCAAGAAATTTGCAGACGTGCAACTCCAAACGATTAGTGGTCGGATAATTCGCTGACCCCATTCATCGGCTCCCCTCGCGTCCAGACTGTGCTCAGACTCGTGACTAAGTCGCGCGAAAAGCCAATTGTCCCTCATCTCGAGTAATTACCCTGCGGCTTGTGTGTCGATGCTCCAAATCCCCAGATGACACGCGGAATATTGATGCGTCGCTATTGGATTTATTAGCGTTGGCGGTAACGTACAAAACTACGACCGTATGAAAAGAATTCCGAGAGCATCTCGTGGGAGACATAACCCTCTCGAATCAATCTTGGCTTTAGAAAACGAGGGGAGAAAGAGAGAGAGAGAGAAAAAGAGAGACGCAGCCACCACGTGACTCGACGCGACGCACATTCCAACCGCCAATTTTGCTCGGGCGCGCTAATGCCCGCAAACACACCTTTCGTTTTAATACGATATAATACTTGCAGTTCAAAGTGGCCATCTTTTTTCATTTCACCAACTTCCGCGAGTGCCAACAAGAGCACACTCGAAGGAGGGGGGACTGCAGCAGGGCAGCAGCAGGGCAGCAGCTGTGCGCATCTCTCTCTCTCTCTCTCTCTTTTCCCGTTTTCCCGTTCCAGACACAAGCGCCCTCTGCACGCAGCGGCATTCGCATCGGGTGCTGGCGTCAAGCAGCAAGTCTGAACGCGTGAACTAAGTAAGACCCAAGGCTAGGCACACATACATACGCCAGCCACACAAGCACACACACACGCCGTACAACAAACACGTCGTCGAGCCCCTTTTTCGGCCGGTTGCGACCGCTCCCAGTCGTTGCAATGGCTGCCGAAGCGAGTAGCGGTCATAGTGCACGTCCGACTGCGAGTCCCACGGCTGTGTTGTGCACACTCCAAAGGATTGCCATTGGTCGTCGACAGGTGCCAGGTGCAGCTGCGCCGCACAGTCTCCTCCTCCGCGCTCGACGAGCATTGGCCGGTCGCCGATGTCGCCGGAGGGAGGCGCCTCCGTTGCCCCACCACAGACCCGGCCCACCAAACAAACCGGTCATGTGTGCTGCTAGGTGACGCATGTAGGAACTAGGCGGGACGACCTGTGCGTCCCTCGCCATCCAACGTGCACTCTGTGAGGAGCCACCACTCGCCAGTGCAGCGACTCGGCGTGCGACATCGATAACTGCTCCGCTCCGCTTCGTTCCTCGTCGTTCCTCTTCGTTCCTCTCTCTCTCACTCCACTACTCACTCACTCACTCTCGTTCCCTGCTCACTCCTCTCCCTCGCTTTCCCCCTCCCCACACCTCCCCTACGAGTGCAGTTCGGTGCGGTGGGGGTACCAATGTGCGCACGCTCAAAGTCATCCACGTCACCCCACACCCGCCACCTCGCTGTCCCGAGAGCCACCGCCTCGAGCGACAAACGTGTTGAGTTCGCGCGTCTGATAGGGTCGTGTCCAGGAAGCTCACAACACACAACTCGCTCGGATGGCACCGCCGCGTCCGCAGCTCGCCACGCACTCGTCACAGGATTAGTATCGGACGATATGGCACTGCGTAAACAGCGTCACACCGCCACCAGTTGAACGCATTTTCAGTGCTGTCACCGCCAGAGGGAGACACCCACATTCGCAACACAGTGCCACTACACACAAAACTGATCCTACTAGTCCTTGGACCATCAGCACAGGTTCACGCAAAACTGGACTCGACACAACTTTTTTTCTTTTTTATTATTTATGCATTTTCACCTTTAATCCTCCAACGTCTCCAACCGCACGCCCGACTCATGGCACCGTCCTGGCGCAAGGACCAGCCGTCGCGGCCCAAACTTTAAACAAACTCCAGTCCGCACGGTGTCGACCCGTTGCCTCGCGGAGGAATGTGCCGTCTCGTTACCTGTGCTGGTCAGTGCAATCGCCCTTTGGTATGCCCAAACCCCCGAACAGCCCACCCGACGCCAACAACATGCTGCTAGGAGAAGACAGACACGGAGCTCGAGTCGGACCGCACCTGAGCTCCGATGCCGAGCCACCGGATAGTGGCGGGGGCTCCGGCAACAAGCCGCGACTGCTGCCCGTCAACGGAGGACTCGTCATGGACGTGGTAAGTCAACCTAAACTATTTATATTTATTCCCGCTTTACAAAAAAACACCCCGACAGTCCACCACTTCCAACCGCTATTCATAGCCACACAACACAACACGAGTTGTATTTTTCTACAACGTCAAAACATACGAGAAAAAGTGCGAAAACAGAGGCTTTGTTTACGTGTTTGCGAACTCGGAATAAACTCGATCCCCGCCTTGCCTCGTCTCGTCTCGTCACATCACCCCGCCAACAAGTTTGAACAGTGCTGTGTGTCTGTGTGTCTGTGGCAGCCGCCTGGTCCTTGCATTACATCAGGGGGACATATGGTCGTACAGGGAGGTCCTGCGCGCATTAAAAGGGCTACAGGGTTCACTCTCCCCTTCGCCCCGCACTCACTCACTCACTCGCCCCGGATGGTGTCTGCATGCCGGGGGTCACGACTAACACACTGCCGCTCCTTTCCACAAACCCAACACGTGCAACCAGGGTGGCTCGTTTATCTCTTCTCTTCGTTTTTTCATTTCTTCTCTTTCTCCGCGTCCCCAGCCCATTTTTATTTTCTCATTTTTTAAAAAAACACACGAAAGCAAAATGATTTTCGGATTAAAATTCGTCGCGATCTAATTACCCGTATCACTTACCCGTAAAAGCCATCACAGCAGAGCAGCGCGGGTTTTTACAGGTGAGCACGAAGCAAAGACAGCTGGGGTCCCCATCCATAAAAAAGGTAGCGCTAAGAGTATATAGTCCACTATACAACAGTCGTATACCGTCCAGTCCCACCCTCAAACGATCGTAGAGGGCCACTTGTCCCATCAATATTTGACGAGACGCAGTCCCATCGAGTGGCAACGCGTTCCCCCCTCACTCTCCTGCTCCCATCGCTTCCCCTTGCGGCTCTATCAGCGTCTTGCTCGGCGTTTGTGTTGTGGAAATGGTTGACAAAACAGATAATGGCCCAACGGGGCCATAAATGGCCGGGAGAAAACCTGATGGCTCTTCTCGGTAGCCGCAAGGTCCATTTGGACCGTCTCGAGCAAGAGTGGCACTTTAGGGGTCGCCACATAATTATTGTCCGCCTCCAAATGACAGACAATAATTGCACATCCCCTCCCAACATCACCCGTCATAAATTCGTGACATCATCTCTTTGCTGCGCCGGTCCAATTACACGCCCTCCACCCCCCATCACCTCCCCAATCCGCCCTCTCGCTGACCACACTAAAAACGCAGGTGATGGGATCGCGCCATCATCATCATCATCATCCGCCAGGTATCGTACGCGATGCGTCTCGGCCCCACCCGCGATAATCACAATTATTTCTCTTTTAAATGTTTTCAATTTTTAAAATTTTTTAAATTATTTTTACACAAAAACAAGAACGAGATTCGACATTTTCAGCTGTTTTCATTAAAAATGGGGAAAATAAATACAAAATTCATTGCTGGTTTGCAAATTTCAAAACCAATTTGCCTAGATATATTAAATATATAAAAGCATAAAAATATAAATGCTCAAAACAGTCGTTTAATGAAGAGTCGCTGCGTAACACATTTCGAAACCAGCCGAGCGGTTATCTGCACGCGAATCCAATCGCTACCTTCTAATATCGTTATCCCCAACACCTCAAGGAAGCAAAATTAAAATAAAAATATACTTCAAAAAAAATAAAAATATTTTTTTAAAAAAAAATCCACAACATGTGTTTAAGAACAGGAATCGACTGTGTATGATAATAGAAACTCTCGCATTTAATTTAATTTTTCTTTATTTTCCCTTTAAAAATAATCCGAGACTTGGAACTTGACCCGATTGAACGAGACCACCCCTAGCACATAAAAGGGACAATTTTTGCGGGCCATGTGGCTTAATATTTATATGCGGAGAAGAGCTGACAAACTGCAGGAATTGGCCTGATAGGGGGATGTATTTCTGGAGTTTGAAAACGAGGCTAGTTTGACAGCTTGGCTGGCTATTCTTGGGGTTGCGCAAATCCAGTGGTGGCAAAAGACACTGAATCACTTTGTACTTTGCTGACTGATTTGTGCGAGTGTTTCTAGTCACGGCTTATTTGACTTACACCATCACCCACAGACAAATTTCTCCTTCTACTTCTCAATGAATCAACTGCTTTAAATCCCCCTCATATATTTCCTCGTCGCGACACTGCATTTAACCACATCATTAATCGATTCCTCCAAACTCACCACCGATAATTCACTCAAAAACATCGACTTTTCGATTTTTCATCATTCTATTAAATTTATTGATGATTCGTCTATTTTTCCGATTTTCGCCACATCAATCAATTAAATGTCATGACATCATAGTAATAAATAATTGTCCCAAATAAACTCGTTATGGTTAATAAAAAAAAAAAAAAAGGAATAATAATTACGTACTATCGATTACATCTAATCGCACGCTATTCTCAATTAAATACGATTGTCCTACATGTCAAAAAGGTGAAAAGCAATGCACAATTGCGCTTTAATCATGTATCAAACCCGGGAATGACTAAGTCGAATTCGAGTCTTTTTAAACTTTTCTCAATATCATCGTGTCCTACATCCAAATGACATTTCGATTCTTCACTCGTCATCCCACATGCAAACCCCTCGGTTCCTACTTCACGTGTCATCAAACATCCTTTATCCCTTCACTTATTTCATTAGCAAACAAATCCGCACTCGGACGACTCTTCACTCATGTAAAAACCATCCGGATTAAAAAACAAAAAAAGAAAATAAAAAAAAAAAGAAATAATCAAATTTCAAAAAAAAGAAAGAAAACTGACAGCTCCAAACCATAATCCTCGCAGCTAAATGTCTATAATTGCCAGCCAAAGAAAGGAGGAATCAAAATGGCGAGCGAGTGATCCAAATCTAATCTCCCACCATCCCAGGTGCAAGCAAATTCGGCTCGCGGGGTCTACTCGCGGCCCCCTCTAAGTCGCGCCTGCGGACGGTGACATCAACTCGGTGATGTCCGTTTCGAATATGGAAAATTTCTTTTTTGTCATCACCTGACAAATTGATATTAGCATGAGTATGGCTCAGAGCATGGCTTTTGGTGCAACCACTTTACATTAAATACTTTTGCTCGCACTTTTCTCGCATCTTATTACATTAGCCAAATGGGGTTTGCGTTGACAAGCAGCAGCTGCGCAGTTCGCGAGCCAAAGAGACACGAGAAAGCCAGTTAACGGACAATAATAATCCCAAACTGGCTTAATGTAATTACACGGTAACGCCGTACCGATGTAGCTATTAATTGAGCAAGCTGGACAATGTCCGGTGTAAATTACAAACTTTAACTAAGGCGCTAATGGAAGTGGGGAAGTGTTGTTTAGTGGCGAACATCGCTTTGTCCATTTACTTGTGCGTCAAAGATGAGGCTAAACACGATGGCACTGACACATTCGAGAAGCTGTCGCGTGCAGGTGGGCAACATCCGGGAACACACACTCACACACACGTTGCTGTTAAGCCTAAACAACTAATTCATTATCAATAAAAAATATATAAAAAAATATTTCTTTTTTAAAAAAAATTTATTTATTCATTTTTGTTTTTATAGACCCGAAATAAACCACAGCGAGAGCCACATTGGGCCACACTGGAGCCATTACCCGCTCGACTTCAGGTGAGTTGTTTTTATTCGCGTATTAAATAACAAGAAAAAGTTTTTATTATTTTCAAAAAAAAATAATATATATATAAAAATAAAAATAAAAATGTCGGTGCGAGGAAGCGATTACGACAGCGTTAATTTATAAACCCCATTAGAAGAGTGCGTTATATAAAGGTTTTTGGGCGAGAAAATTGCAAGGGTCAGAATTGAAGCTCGGGTATTAACCCATGGGCCGACACTAAATTTGACGAGGATTGTCTGGACATGAGAGCGCGGCCTTTAGGACGACGGAGGTGGAAGGCCATCGCGGCAATTTCGGAGCTTTACAGCTCGCATCGTGTCAATTTGAGGGCAGCACTACACACACAGAGAGAAAGAGAGAGAGCCATCCTTATCCGAGAACCCCCAGTCCATTCCGTGTTGATCATTTACACTGACCACTACACAAGCGGCCATCTCGTGAAGGGTCTCGTAACTCGAGATGGATTATGAGTAGAGCAATTTGCCCGTGTGGTGCTCGTAAAAATGAAGAAGCAAAAATGTGGAGTGAGTGACAAAACCAAAAGCTTCTGCTCTTGTCAGACCACGACTTAAACAACTCGCTAGTGGTGCTTCAACTAATTAAAAGCAATTTGTTCATGTTTGACTTATCACTTTTTCATCGTTATATAATATTATATTATATTATGGGGGTTTGTTAGGCGCGTGCATTGGATATCCCTATTCATTTGTTTGTTAATTGGGCACGAGGGATTATGGATCACAATTCAATATCGAGTTTAAGTGGGTGTTGTATAAATATTTGTCCGTTCCACCCGGGTCTGACTCACTCTTGTCGACGTTTAAACGTAATCAAAGACCACACTTTGACATTCTTTTTGCAATGTTTACGCCAAGTGATTCGCTCGATTGATATTCGAGAGCGAGGAAGGTGTTTGATGACATTTTTGCATTTTTTCGAATTTTTTCGAATTGATTGTTTGAATTTCTATAATCTGAGCACTTTTGGTATTGGTTTGTTACAGGTTTAAATTGATAATTGGTATTAGAAAGCTCGTAATTGTGTTTAATTTACGATATTTAGTGCATGTAACGTTCAATTTTAAACCCTTTAAATATTGTTTGTTTCCTCTTACCTTTTAAGTGGTTTCAATTTTGATGTAATCACCCACGATTCTTTAAACAAACAAGCTCGAGTGCTTTCATCACACAAACGGGGGTTCAGTACACGAATCCAAGCCCTAAAAAAAAATATTTTTTTAAAAATTAAAAATAGAAAAAAATAAAAATGAAATAAAAATTATTTTTTTTTTAAAAATGGTTAAAATTTCAAATCTAACTCGTTGATCTGCAATTCAACCGGAACTAAACACATCACTTGACATGTGATCTCTTCGCCTACGTCGAATTTACGATCTGGCTTGAATGTATCGTGACATTAAGCGTTCGTCACGGCTCCATTACGTGAGGGGACAAGCACAGGTGACAAGTCAGAACGAGAAAAATGATTCCCCAACACGCTATCACTGCCCTCTTTTCATGGATAATCAATAGAATGACGAGTTTGGATGCGAGTACACACAACACACCAAAATATTAAATAAATAAATAAATAAATAAATAAATAAATAAAAACGGTGAATAATCCGTAAAAATTGCTTCGGAAAATATTTTTTCATCCACTCCGAACTGAATAATTCATTTAAACAAAAGCAGTACTCGAAATAAAATCCTCTTAGAGCCCATTTCAATTTATTTTTCATCCCGCACAATGTCACCTCTTGCACTAAATTCCCGCCGTTTGAGATGTAGCGAGCAAACGACTTTCTTTTCATTCACCACACACCCCAAGATGGTCCCCAGAGGTGACATTTTGCTGGGAAATTGAATCAGATTCAAACGACACGAGGTTCCAACACTGAGAGAATTAAACACTTTGTGGCTTTCCTCCATTTTTTTCCCCCTTTTTTTTTTTAATACATTTTTTTAGCGCGCGGTTTTATAGGCCAAAGCCGAGCTTTTTCCCTCGCTCGTTATATGCTGCATACAATATTAACTCGGCATGCTCACTTCAATAGCGCACTCTGCTCGCAACTCGGTCAAATTTATTTTGACATTTGTCGGATTCATTTTGCGCACAAACACG
The DNA here is from genome assembly GCA_034701245.1 of Strigamia transsilvanica. NCBI lineage: Eukaryota > Metazoa > Arthropoda > Chilopoda > Geophilomorpha > Linotaeniidae > Strigamia > Strigamia transsilvanica. Next base: position 8,917 of record JAQIXU010000650.1, on the reverse strand, counting down.
TGCAACACTGTGTGCACTGTCTTCGAGCGACAAAATGTAAAGTTAGATGAGAAAATTGCATACGGAAAAAGTGGGGATGAGAATAATATGAAAAAGAAAAGAAGAAAAAATAGATAAACAAATTGAAGTAGGGGGAGAAGTCATTTTTGCATTATGCATAAACACTTTTTAAGGTTTATGCAAATTTTTTTTCGCTTTTTTTTTATTTTTATCTCAAATGTTGCAGATTAAAAGTTTGAATTGAAATTTTTAATTTTTTAATTTTTTAACATTTATTTGAATGGCGAATTAATAAAATTGGCAATTATTCATTTTTTTGAGTTAAAAAAAATACTATATATATATTTTTATAGTATCCTCTTATCGTTTCCCCATTTTATGACCTATTTTTTTTATTAGTTTATGATGACTTCCATTTGAAATAGAGTTTCACACACAAAAAGAGAAGAAAAAAAAATTCACATTTCGCGAGAGGGAGCGCGAAAAAAAGTGCAAAAAGCGATTGATATATATTAAAAGATTTCTGGCTTTTGAAATTTGTCAGAATTTTACGAGGGACGGCACTTGGCAGTGACACTAAGAAGAAAATATTAAAAAAAAATAAAAAATAAAAAATAAAAAATAAAAAATAATAAAAAAATACAAGAGATCATTGATCAAATTCCATCTCATCATCATTTCCAAATTAAACTCTCAAATAACAAATTTCCCGGAACGCAACAAACTGTTAACCACCTTAGACCCCACTGGCCACCAAACCATAATAAACCAAGTCGATTTAATTACCATCAAAACAAATTGCGAAGAAAAATTTGCAGGTGAATTCCATCACGACACAGCCCCTGACCACTGAACCCACCACAAGTTGTCAAGTTGCATATCACATCACCTCATCAACATCCTGTCTTTCTTATTAAAAAATAACAAACATGTCCTTATTTTTTTTCTTTTTTTCTTTCGTTCTCCAATCATAGGCCATCCGGTGTACGATTCCGAGCTGCACGTGCGACTGCTTTTCACCGGCCAAAACTCAGATCCGCTCGTGCGACAACTGCAAACATGGATGGGTTGCTCACGGTCAGTTATTAACCCTTTATTTCCCTATTTTTATTACATTTGTTGCATATCTCGATCGGAATTTGGTAAACAAACAGATATATAATATAAACAGTGTTTGCAAATACCTGAAATGCGCATTCCTGCTGAGCATCGAGCGATTTGCGAGAAACAAAAGAGGGAGGAGGGGGATAAAGGGGTCAGCCAGACGCGGTACATGACTGCCCTGCTGATCGCAGCGTTCGGTTTCACACACAGACAAGGTTGCCAACCCCAGGCCGCTCAACAGTTTTCAGTTTCGTTTTCCGATTCAATTATTAGACCCAAGTAATTGACTTAACACAACACAAAAAAATGTTATTTTTATTTATTTAAAAAAAAAAAAAAATGGACGCTCGTCCTCAAAAAAAAAAATATTTTTTTTTTTGGTTCTTTCTTTTGTTCTTTTAACTTGAATTTATTTTTCTTACTTTTTTAAAAAAAAAATCAAGATGGCGGTTAGACGTTTAATGGTTCATTTGTATGCACCATAATGTGCGCTTTATGAATTAAATATTAACAAGACTGTAAAAATTCACATTTTCTCACCCACTTAAAAAGGAGACAAGGCATAATACGAGACAGTGATAGATTTTGTACAAGATGCCATAGGCTGTGATGAAGCCATAACTCAACACCCACCATAACAAACTAACTCCAACATACGCCTCCGTTAGCTCGTGGTCCCCCTGCACACATTCAACTCGGTGGAAGAAATATCCCGCCACAAAACATGGTTTTATGGTTACATGGACAACATAGCCGTCTTGTTTTGTGGTTATAGGTTGCTCTTTGCCCTTCGCGTTCTGTTCAATGACAAGTGAAGTTGACTGTATTTCACGTGACCCTGAAAAATCACTAAATATACGTTTCCGACGGAAAGTATACACTACCCTAGTTATTGATTGACTTCACTCGATGTGCCAGTCATAAATAAATTGAAAACAACAAAAATTACACTGCACGACTCAAACTCAATAGTGATTACTTAATAGTCAATTAAACTTCAACGCGTGGTCATTTTCAACTTCATTAAACTAATTAGAACATAAGACAAAGTCAAAGGTAAACAAACACAATTTTCGAACATTTCTATGTATTCGAAATCTCCAACTTCCGGTTTAATTTCCCCCCTCCTCCCCCCCAATTTTTTTTTTTTTTTAAATTTTTTTTTGAGGGAAAAAAATATGATTTGTAAAAGCACGAGTCGACATTCCGGCTTCATTTCGCCTTCAAATGGGTACATTTTCTGCACTTTTGACTTTATTTTACTGGTTAAATGGCGCGTGACGCATTTAGCATCTTGATCCAAACGGAAAAAAGGAAAAAAAAATTTATCTTACCCACCCCACCCGTTGACAAAACCCCACCCTTGGCAATTTTATCGCCTCCACCCCCATATCGATTGACGACGCACATTTAAAAAACTTAACCGATCGCAAAACAAAAACCGGAAAACAAAAATTCCAAAAAAATAAAAATAAAACGGGGGGAGCAGACAAAATATTAGCACCCCTGGTTCGGTTTGGTTTCTCGACCCAGTAAATTTAACGCCTTGAGGCAAAAGAAAAGATCAAACCGTTTGGAGACTAAAAAGTAGGGACGAACCGAGGTTTTGCCCTCTTCCGGTACGTTTGCCACTTTATTTCCCGTCCATTTTCGAACGAATGCCATTTGATTCGCACAGCTGGATAACAACCGGTTTATAATGACTTCCCAACTTCTGAGCACTTTTACATGATATTTCTCTCGAGCTACTGAACGCCCCCGCCAACACGTTCACTGCCTGGTCAGTCCGTATCTTCTGGCTGCTTCGTGTCTGCTCCATTGCTTGTTTATTTTAACGTCCGATACATTATACACGCACACACAATGATACTATGGTTTTTGCCATCCTTCGCGCTACACTTGCAAACAACATTTTATAAAAAGAGAAAAAAAATTTTTTAGAAAAACTTTTTTTGAAAAAAAAAAATATAAAAATTAAATCAAGTGTTTTGTTTGATTGTTTATTTCATTGGAATGCGCGAGTTATTTTTAGTCGACTACAGGAAAAACAATCCTTTGTTTCATGTGTCAGACAGAAGCTCCTTTTCTGCACAGTGTAGCATGAAGATGAAGAAAAACAAAAGAACAACACGTCTACTCATGTGCACACTGGTCTTTTGTATACTAATGTAGCTAATTTGACAAAATATAAACAATCAACGCTCAAGTTTTATCATTTTACACAGATTTCCTATGTAATTTAACGACAATGCGGAAATTTTGAAAATTATTAAATATCGATTTAATTTTGATGGTAAAAAATTTTCAGTGTTACATAATAGATGGTTGTAACACAATGGTCACTGGTTATAAATAATTTATATGGATACCTGAATATTCAAGTAACATTTCCCGTGTTCAACACGCAAGTCGAATGTCGCAACTTGATGAATGATTTTTCCTAATTATTTCGTGATAATCTGTGCTGATTTAATTACAACTTTCGCTCGTTTAATTTATATATCATTAATTTTCCAAACAATTAACACTTGGCTCGAATTTTTTTTAAATATATAGAATTTTTTTCGAGATAAAAATGTAAATTTAGCAGCACAATGTAAAATTAAATATTGACAAGCGCGGTTTTTCAAGTTCTTAAATCGGTTAGGAAAAAGAAATCTTTTTCTCATTCCCCACTGTCAGGCATTTTTCAAAACGGCGCTCTATGACAGCCATTTGCTATTCGAATTAATATCCCATCGCGCCAACCATCAAATCTGATGGGAATAAGAGGAAAAATGAGAGTAGAAAATGGGGAGTTAAAAGAACAGAAAAAAAAAAGCTCGCGGGAGGAATCAAATTCATATTAACATTTCATTTCTTTCATTTGAGATCAATTGATGGCACTCAAAAAGTGCCCTCTCTCGACATGACATCAAAAAAATATCAGAAAAGGGACTTTCAATTTCCCATGACTGACACCATCAAACTATTCCACACGTTTTAAACACCCAATTCTCCAAAAGTCTCCCAAAGTCTCCGAAATTTTCCGAAAATTTCCAAAATTTTCCAAAATTTTCCAAAATTTTCCCAAAATTTTTCAAATTTTTTCAAAGTTTTCCAAAACTTTCCAAAATTTTCCAAAATTTTCCAAAACTTTCCAAAATTTTCCAAAATTTTCTAAAATTCTCCAAAATTTTTCAAAATTTTCCAACATTTTCCAAAATCTTTAAAAAAATTTCAAAATTTTCCAAAATTGTCCAAGCTTTCATCTTGAACTTCCCCCCTTGTCGCAGTAAATTCGTGTGCTGCATAGCATAGGGCACAATTTGTACCACACAATTTGTACCACACAACAAACATGTTGTCGGCAGCTTGTGTCTCATTCCGCGGGGAGTATTTATTTTGTTTAGAAACGTGCAAAAGTAATAAATCAGCAGTCAAAGTGGAGACACATTTACGTGTCACTCTTTTTTTTAAAAAAAAAAAATAAAAGAAAAAAAGAAAAAAGAAAAAAAAAACCTCAAGTGAATGTCTCGTGTTGAGAAGCGAGTGAATGACACACAACGTAAACTCGGAGCGTATAGCGTTTGGATTTACGGCGCTGAGCAGTGCACAAAATATTTTGGGAAAGGGAAGTGCCATTCGACAGCTCGTATTTCAGAGTACTGTGAGGTCCCCTCTACCAACAAACGTGTTGTAGTCGCACTCGCACGTGTGTGACTCACAACAATAAAATCTCTCAAGATGGTCGCCTTTATCCGTACAATGTGTACGTATACATGTACTTCAGATGGTTGCAAACTCGTGGAATGCTTATTCACGGAGCAGTGAAAGGAATGCAAAACTTGCCTATTGAATACAACACTTTTCCTTTTCAAGCCTTTAACTCTGGAATGTTTGTCCATTCTCAATAAACATGCAAATCAAGGGGCCCTCGTCTTTGTAACGGATAAATTACAATTGTCGGCACTTTGCTAACTTTTGACACTGATTTATTTCCAACTCTTCCCAAGTGTCCACGCACGCTATGCGTCATGAACGGTTCAAAGGAAATGCGGAGAGGGGGTTGGGGAAGATACAATTCATACGGTAGGCCTCGTCTGGTCTGCATGAACCACCTTTGCATCAATGTCATCATCCAATATCTTGGTTTGCGTGTCGATGCCGACCACACACGATTCTCTCGATGCGAGCCTCCACCTGCGAAGGTTCCAACACGCTAACTAGATGGATATGCATAGAGTGCGCTGTTCCATCGTTATAAACAAATGGGTGTGAATTTATCATTTTCTCTTCTCGTGCAATCTTTTGTTGTGGAAAAAATTTTAAAAATCGAGTTAATTTTCGGTATCGATTAAATTTAGTCGGAAAAATCGAATGTAAACAAAAATCGAGTAGTTTTTATCGATATTACGTCTAAAAATAAAAAAAAAGTCGATTTTTAAACGATAATCACGTGAAAAGTTTAAAAATACACAAAAATCGAGTAATTTATACCGATATTTGATCTTTAAATTAAAAACCAGTACAATTTAGTCGATTTTTCATCGATATTTGACAAAAAATGATCCAATTTCACCGAATTTGTCGAATTTCTCAAAAACTCCTATTCTATTTACACCGTAAATATAAAAAGCAGAACCAGGTCTTTTAATATCCGCCTCACTTAATCAAACTACTCGAGTGTCGCCCCGCAAGAAACGATTTAAAGCGAGATAAAAATCGCATTTTTAAATGGCCAAAGGAAAAGAGGTGCATTAGTGACCTCTCTCACAAAATGACCGGTCCAAACAAACTTTTCATCTCTACCCTGCAGGTGAATTAGCTTCCTTCCTGTGTGCTCCAATATTTTTTCATCAAAAAAAAAATCATCCCAATGTCATTCCTCTAGCCGCAGGTAGTTCAAGGATTAAATGTACGGTAGCCCGGGCCAAGTTGAACTGGACACCAACACAAAAGCAGCACACGAGGGGAATAACCTCCAGTTGACAAAACGCAAACGGACTCCCAACCAACTATGCAAAAGGAGCATCCGTACGTTACGTCACACATTTCCCACACTCTTTTATCACGCCACATGTGAGTGCGTTTGTCTCCAGCGAGACTGGCAGTTTGTAGCACTAAGAGTGGCACCGAAGGATTTCATCTTATAAATAAACAAATGATAAGCCCAATCGAGCGGGCGAGTGGATGCTGCGTTTTCAACTCTTGTCATCAAAGAGTTGTGTGTGGAAAACCAAAAAAAAAAAAAAAAAATTTAAATTAAATTTTTTAAAAAAAAATATTTTTTTTTCAATGGTAGAATGCTATTTTAGTCCAGGTAGAAGAAATAGATGTTTATGTTTGTACATGTGGCATTGCACTGCCCTGTGGGAACGTGAAGAGGCTGACACAGCAACATCCACACACCACATGGTGCAAGACACCAAAAAATTACAACAGCAAATTGTCTTCGCATTAAAACTCCGCACTGCTGGATTAAACCTTTTGGGGGCCCCTAGTCCAGCCATTCTCAAAGTGTGCTCTGCAGAGCCCTAGGGTTCTGCGAGCTACCTCAAAGGGCTCCGCATAACTTTAAAAAAAAATTATAGTTTTAAATCCCCTAAAAATGAAATTATAATAATTTACTGCTTTGAAAGTTTAGACTTATTTAATTTAAAAAAATCTCTTCGTATGCTTTTGAAGGGCTCCGCAGCTCCAAAAGTTTGAGAACCACTGTCCTAGCCAGTCGAAATCTCGAGGCCCTACCTCATGTTGTCGCGGAGCCCATCCAGCACTGAAACTCCGGGTCAACGAGTGTGGCCAGTTCACTTTGAGCAAATTTCTCATTAAATTAGAATCAAATTCCGCTATTTTTTTTTTTTTTTTTAAATTTGTTCACAGTCTGTTTGCAACTTTCTGATGTGAAAATTGTCCTCTTTGTGCTTCCAGCTGAACAAAAGAGACAAAATAATCCCGTGACAATTGAGAAATTTTTTTTCTCATCCAAGGAAAAGCTCCAGAGCTGAAATTAGACAAGAGGTGCGCAGGGAGAGGGGGATTGTGCCATCACCAGGTGTTCACTTGTGAAACAGCGTGCCACATTGACTTTAATTACAGGTGTCCACTCTTTATACTCGCTCATCCCACGCTATGAGCCCGCAGCTTATTCTATTCACTCAAAATGCTTTTCTGCTGGACCCTTTCACGAAACACGAGAACTTTTCATATTCGCAACTTCCTAGCCAAAATGAGGTCGAAAGGAATTTTTTTTTTCTGCTTTAAATTATCAAAAGTTATCCAAGGTCAAGTTGATGTCGTCAGTTAATCATGGCCCTCGGTCACCCGACACTTAACAACTGTCACGAATGCAGGTGCAATGTGTCAAATGTCCCCACCAGCACTCTGTTATTAATCCGTTTGCATAAATTATCACAGACTTCCTGCGATTTCACCTGGAAATTCACTGTCCCCAACTAATCCTCAGACTATGATACAATAAAAGTCGATGAACTCTGCAATCTCTTAATGACCATTTTCTGAAAATGGGCTTTCATCAAAAACTGTTAAGTTGATGCTCTGCTTTTTGCTTCTCACTTCGGACACGACACGAAGCGAGTTTTTAGACACGTCATTAGATCCGGCTTGGACACAACACGCAATATACGCCACACTAAAAAAAATAAAAATAAAAACAAAAAATTTAAAGACAAATCACAAATTAACCTTAAAATTCAAACAGAAATATTATATATATAAAAATATATATATATATTTGCGCCATCATAGATGACCCAGGCACAGGTGTTGTGACTAATTTTCAGCCAGATGTCCAGGTGATGCCCAAAGCTGTCAATTTTCTACGTTTGATCTAAATCGATTCGCCTTAGAGCAGACATTTTTTTTAAAAAAAAATTCATTTCGTTATTTTTCCATTGCATAATCAACTACACAGATCCTTTTTTGTAGCAAAGTGCATAACTCGACCACTTTCTCACACCCAAATACACAACCTTCCTTTTGAGGCGCACAACAAGGTGTTATGTCAAACTTTATGGTTGCTAGGCAACCGCGATCGTAGCAAGGAAACACTGAGACAGCCAGGCGAGTCATAGTAAACAAAGCGCGCATTTGTATTAACTCACTTCAACTTGGTTGCAGCAAATCTCACTTTTAGAGACCCCCACCAACCATGCCTCTAAACAGTGAGTGTTCACAAAGATGATAAGCGTGTCTGGTGTCAGATGAGAAGGAAATACCATCATGTCTTAAAGTAATAGCTACAACTACCAGATTGGAGCTTTTCTGTCTGGCCTAAATACTTATGGCCAACTTGATTTATGATGTGCTGTACATTATCACATTGCTCTTCTAAACATTTGCTTGCCTAACTGTTGCATGATTGCAATCAAAATTATCATTCGGTTTTTTTTTCTTCTTCTTGCTTTTTATTTTCTATTAATGTAAGTAATTAGCTTTACAAAAAAAATTAAAAATGAATTTTAATTACGGTAATCCACTTCCGAGTGCCTGTGTGAAATGTTGAAGTGATAATTTAAATTCATTATTAGTTTTTTTTTTTTTTCACCTGTGACAAATTTCCTTGTTAATTGTTAGGAATTTGCTTTTTAATAATTGGCGTTTTCCAATTGCTGGGAAATTCCATTTTCCAATTGTTGGGTAAATTCCATTTTCCAATTGTTGGGTAAATTCCATTTTCCAATTGTTGGGTAAATTCCATCTTCCAATTGTTGGGTAAATCCCATTTTCCAATCGTTGGGTAAATTCCATTTTCCAATTGTTGGGTAAATTTCATTTTCCGATTGTTAGGTAAATTTCATTTTCCGATTGT